>PJEM01005503.1:0-128830 GCA_004023845.1 Helogale parvula | reverse complement strand
CGCTGTTCTGCATCACGTATTCATCCTTCCTTTGCTCTTCCTTCGCGGCGTGGACCCGCCCCGTTTCCACATGTGCGCTGCCGCACCCTCGTACCAGCCTTTGGTTTGAGTTGTGTTAGGCTTTTCAAAAGGGACGTCACTGCCTTTGTATGTTTGGGGACTGACTTCTCCCTCGTTTTTAGTCATACTGCCATGCTCTGTGTGCGCCTGGAATGCATCTATCATGCCCGCGTAGTACTATCATCCCATTGCATGGCGATAGTATCATCCATCCACTTTCCTGTCGGTGGTACAAGGGTTATTTCCAGGTTCCACTGCTATGAACATTCCCGTGCGTGTCTCCTGGGGAACGCGGGCCAGAGCTGCTCTGGACACACACAGATGTGGGAGGGATTTGCTGGATCGCCAGGCATCCATGTTCACCTACCAAGACAATTCAAACTGTTTTCAAAGTGGCGAAACCATTTTACACTCCCACCAACAGTGCATTCAAGAGAGGCCTTGCAGTCGATACCCTTTCAACACTAGGTCCTGCCGAGGGCGCACCGACCAGCAACGTAGCCGCCGGTCCCGCGCGGCTACTGAGCAATGAGCACGTGGCCAGTGGGACTGAGGAACTGAATGCTGGAAGTTTAAAGTAATGTAAATTGAAGCTGCGTGTTCAACAGCACTGGTCTAGAGTCTCATGGTTCTGCTCCTTGAATGGGGATAAAATGGCGTCCTGGTGTCTTCTCTTCCTTCCCGCCTTCTCTTTTCAACCTACAGGATGACGGCGTCTGTTGGAAGGAGCAGGCTAGATGCAAGAGCCGAGGGTCGATGTCCAAGGCGCTCTGGCCCATCCTCTGGCCTGCCCTGCTCCCTTTCTCATGACCCCCTTCACTGTCAAGATGTGCTGCGTCCTGGGCAGGGTCTTGGCGACCCTGGGGATCATGGACCATCCGTTACACCAGAGGTGGCAAACCTCTGCCCGCTCACCTCTCGTTAGTTGACGGTGTCTCATGCCACCACTTGACATAAAAGATGGTGCAGAGCAGGAGTCTGTTTAGCGCAGAGGCGGCAGCCCAGCCTCCACAAACCTTTGTTTAGCCGAAGGTCCGTGGCGGGTTTAATTGCTGCCAGCTGGGGGCTTGTCGGCCATTTTAAGCTCTCAGCTGCTGCGGTTTATAAATTTCACAGTGTATAGAAAGAAGCAGGCCTTCCAGTCAACCAGCTAATCCAAAATGTCAGCACCAAATGAACTTGAGCTTTGAACTCCATGAAAACGTCAGAGTCGGCGGCGCGGCAGGGACGGCTCTCCCCCCCAGGGAAGGGGCTGCTGATACAGTGGCTGATGTGCGGCAGACATCCACCCAGGGAGAGCGATCGATACGGGACGGAGCGGCCTCTGGCCGGTGCTGTCGGACAGACCCTGGAGGCCCCAAACCGAAGAGGAGGATCGGGAAAGCACTCCATGTCATTTTGCTTGAGCAACGACAAATCCAAACAAGGTGACACAAGGAGACCTAACCAATTCCACTTGGTTGATCTTGCCTTTCAGCCTGAGGGTCAACAGTTGGCCAGCCTCTGTTTGTTCTCCGCTTATATGATGAGTAACCGTGTCACAGCCCTATTAGCTGAAGACAGATGTTGTACACACATACACATACCCCTGTACTGCTGAAGTCAAGCTATTAGTCGGTTGAGAAATTTGTCATGGCCGATGTCTATCAGCCAAGTGAGGTTCAAAAACAATCAGTGAATGAGGAGAAAGCGTAAGTGTCAAACATGTGACTCTCTAGTACAACAGAATGTTTATTCAACCCACGACTGCCATCTTCCTTGGGGGCTGTGTGTACTGACCCCAACAAAGTGATGGATTGCGCCTGCATTTACTTTATGTGTGTGTCCAAGACTTTTGTTTTCATTAAATATCTGTCAGATACGTTCTGTGCTCAACTGAGCGCAAACAATCGGGTGGAGAACAGAAGGTCAACGTGGACTGTCCTCGCACACTGTGACCAGGGGACAGCTACGAGACCAGGATTCTCGACTGAATGGTTCACCCAAACGTGTCAGTCCTCAGAAAGGACTCAACGGTCTGCGGAGGCAATGCCGTGCACTGGAGCACACAAAGTGGTTAAAATGCCCTCTGGTGCCCACGGCAGCACAGGGTCCAGAAGCTCAAGGAGCCTGTCACCCCACGAGTCACACATCTCATCTCCGACCCGTGGCCCTCTCGTCTCTCCTGCACCGCTTTCAAGGACCAAGAGGGAAAGCATTTTTCCTCCACGGAGCTTACTCCGTCCAGTGGAAGCTGTCACCAGAGGACATTCTGCGAGAGGACAAAGTCTCTAAAGTTTGGCTCCGTTGACCTGAGAAACTCTTCCCCAGAGTTCCATGACGGACAGAAATCTTTCTAGGACGCACTCAGGCACAGCATCCAACCCACAGGTTTAATAATAATTGCTGAGCTCTGCTTGCACTAACCTTGAACCTAGAAAACGGCACCAAATACCCACTGCGATGATTTGGACTGTGAACACACCAAAAACTGGGTTGGGCAGAATGAAACCAAGGATCTAAAATAAGGCAGCCAGGAAAACAAGCATGCTCAGAGCCTTGTGTCTGCCTCGGCCCCCCTGTCCCCACCCCATTTAATGACTTTTCCTGAGCTATCACATGCACAGGCCAGCACTCAGCCTCTGGGAAGACAGGGATGAATCAAGTTTCCAGGAACCTTGCTGGAGGCGAACACAGAAGATAAACAAAAACAGGCCAGTCTAATGCAGGGGAGGGCAGCGGGGCAGGGGCGGTGTAACCTGGGCCCAGAGTCCAGGCTGGAAGCCAGGCTGCTAGGTCTGGACTCCAGTTCCACCACTTATAAACTGTGACCTATGGCAAGTCGCATAACCTCTTGGAGCCTTGGTTTCCTCATCTGTAAAATGGGGATGACAATAATGATGTTGTTGTGAGGAGTACATAATCCATACGGTGCTCATAACAGTGCTGGGATATAACAGGCAATGAGTAAAACGTTACCTACGAGGGTGATGTACGCGTGGGGAGCGCCGTGGGTGCACAAGGGAGGGGCCTTACCTAGCTGAGGCAGCTGAGGCCAAGATGGGCTCGGATCCAAAATCCAATCCTTCTTTTTTTTAATGTTTATTTATTTTTGACAGAAAGAGAGCGTGAGTGGGAAGGGAAGGAGCAGAGAGAGGGGGACAGAGGATCCGAAGATCTGAAGCAGGCTTGGTGCGGACAGCAGCGAGCCCAATGCAGGGCTCGAACTCACAAACTGTGAGACCACCACCTGAAACAGAGTTGGACGCTCAACCGACGGAGCCACCCAGGGGCCCCATCCAACAGCCAATCCTTCTCGGTTTTCTTATTGGGGAGACTGCTTCAAACAGAAATCTTTCCCCTTTCCTTCTGCTGCCTTGTTAACACACGACTTCCTTGTCTCCAGAGTTCTGAGGTCATATGTGTAAAAACACACAAAAGCCGCACTGTTATCGTTGCAACTGAAAATGGGGGAAAGATGCTGATTCATAAAATCGTTAGAGGCTGTATTACCATCGCTGTTAAGTTTTTAGTCATCTGACATCCTGCACTGGGGACATTTCCTGGGCTGGACTTTCTCCCGTCAGTGGGATTCACACCTGACTTGTTTATAGGGGTCAAGGCTTCCTATAACCCAACACATGTTTTGGGGACCCCATGACATTGCAACTGTGACAGCTGGTAGGACTCATGCCAACAGACAGGCCTATTGGGATTTAACCTCTAAGAACAACCCCTACTCCTAAGTTTTTCTCTGAGGCAACCAACCGACTTGGGGGGGTGGGGGAGGCGGCTACCTGTTCCTGAGGCTGGGGGAGGGGCAAAACCAGCTGGCCTCATTAAGAATTCCAATCCAGTGGATAATGCTAGTGAGGTTACAGCCTGATTGCCCCGGATTTCCTAAAATGCCTTTTTGCATGCATTCAGGGGTTGCTTTGCTTTTTTAAAAATAGGCAGTTTATAAAGTGGTTTGCAACTTAAAAAAAATAATTTATTTATTCACTTATTTATTTTTGAGAGACAGAGACAGTGCAAGCAGGGGAGGGTCAGAGAGAGAGAGAGAGAGAGAGAGAGAGAGAGAGAGCGCGAGAATATGAAGCAGGCTCCAGGCTCTGAGCTAGCTGTCAGTACAGAGCCTGATGTGGGGCTTGGACCCACGAACCGTGAGATCATGACCTGAGCCGAAGCCGGATGCTTAACTGACTGAGCCCCCCAGGCGCCCCGCAACTTTCAACATCTTTACAAAAACGAGGCATTTGACCAACACAAGCTTCATCTGCGTTCCAAGCCCAGTGTTCGGAATCAGAGTGTAGCGCTCACAGGTATCTCTCAAGGCACCGGCAAATTCCTTGCCAACCCGTCACCCCAAAGGTCAATCCTAAGGTATCTCACCTGGGCCAAAAGACACGATTCCTAGAAACTTGATTTTGTGGCTATTAAGTGCAAATGCGAATGATACCAAGCTGATTAAACCAAATAAACCACATATTTTCAGAATGATTCCTGGCAAGCGAGGGCACAATTTCTTTCTTTTAATCTTTACATTATCTGCCTTCTCCCAAAAGTTGATCTCTTTTAAGAAGGATGAAACTTAGGAGCATGGTGACACCGAGAGGAACAGAAGGCTTTGGAAAAAGACAAGCACAGACTGAAATCCCAGTCCATTCATTATTAGCTGGGTGATCCTGAAGAAGTTACTAGATGGCTGGCAGCCTCTGTTGGCTTATCAGCAAACGGGAACACGGTCCCTACGTGTTGATAATGCTGAAATGACATGAAAGGCACAGATGCGACGGGCCTGGCACACAGTAGGTACTCACAAAAGCTGTCTCCCTCTCTCTTACCCTTATTCAGAATTCTTAGGTGCCAAGTCAATGGAAAATACCAAAATGCACAACTTTGAAATTTAGATTTAATTGCTAAGCCTGAAAGAACGCTACGGAAACATGATTTGCTGAATGTGTACAAATGATTCACGAAGAACAACATCAGACGTCTGGGTGCGCAGATGCCCGCTGGAGGAACGAGAGCCCGAGTGGTCACTCACGTGGTTTACTTATCCCGGGTGCCCGGGTGCTTAGAGCACTGTCCTTACAGGCCTAGCACGAATCCACCCAGCAGCTCCGTAAATTACACCAGATGTCAGATTCTTACAATCGGAATTGATGGGTTTTAGAACAGTGCCATTAATAAAATTCATCATAACAGAGGTTTTCAGAAGGTATTTTTAGTGGCGGAACACTCTCTAAATGAAGTTTGTAAGAGAATCTGAATACATCCAATCCCTGAAAATGGAACCGCCCTGAAAAGGGGCAGGGGACGTGCCCTCAGCCCGCGGTCTCCCACTCTCCTGTGTGAAGGGCCCCCCTCCTGACTGTGGCGGAGCAGGCATGGGGTGCCGCGGCCCACCAAGAGGCCTGATCGTGATTCGTCTGCTTTATCCAAGACCACCGGTTCATCTAGGCTGAAGTTTTATTCTTATTTAAAAAAGAAATTTTTTTTTTAACATTTATTTTTGAGAGATAGAGACAGATCATGAGCAGGGTAGGGGCAGAGAGAGAGGGAGACACAGAATCCGAAGCAGGCTCCAGGCTCTGAGCTGTCAGCACAGAGACCGACAAGGGGCTCGAACCCACGAACTGTGAGATCATGACCCGAGCAGAAGTCAGACGCTCAGCTGACTGAGCCGCCCATGCGCCCCCCAGGCTGGAAGTGTTAGACATCCCTCTACTATCAACCAGAGTATGGTAGAGGATAAGGTGGAAAAGGACAAAGAGGGAACGGGACAGGACACACAACACTGACAGCAGTCACAAGGACCAAAGTCTGCACACAGCCTCCACACTCCCAGGGATAAACAGGCTCTGCTTCGGGCCCTGAGGTTAGGCTTTAGGTGGTGGACCCCTGGAAGGGTCACAGAGCCAGCTGTGACACACCCCCTTTCCAGGCACCAAACTTTCCCAGGGAGGGGCTCCTGTTCCGAGGCCGGCCATGGCCTGGATGTCGTGGGAAGTGTTGAACAGAAGCTACGTAGAACCAGAGATTTCTTGCCTGTTCTACATACCGTTGCACCCCAGCACCTAGGACGGTACTTTGAGATGGGAGTTCATGCGCACACAAGGAATGAGCAGACCGGCGGCCACAAGACGGTGTCAGAACTGGTGGCAGGACAGCCAGAGCTGCTGCTGCTGCTGAAGCCAAGGGAGTGGAGGAGGGGCAGCCTAAGGCCGAGAAAGGCCTGGACTCGGTCACAGCCCAGGCACCCCCGGAGCACAGGCATGCTGGTCGCTCCCTCGCGGGGGCACACTAGAAAGTTACTGCCTTGGTCAAGTTCTCCCGGGCAGCAACTGGATAGCAGCCTGGTGGCCTCGGGGGACCGTGTACCGTCTGCACTTCCCCAGCAGAGAAAAGAGTGGGGCCTGGCATTCTGGAAGTTGCTCAGGGGCCCAGGAGAATCCAGTCTCGACACTACTCAGCACTTCCGCGGCTCAGAACCTGCTGACCAAGGGGACCGAGCCTCTGCACTAGCTCAAATTCCAAGGAGAACTCCCTTCAAAGGATTTTTGCTGTATGGCTTTCATTAGTTCAGGCCCAAGTTTGAGACTCTTTTGACCTAGAAACATAAAGGAATCAACCAATCAATCACCTCCTCCTCCTCATCTTCCTGCTGACCGGCCGGTGCGTTTTCATTGTTCGCCATCAAATGGAACCTATGGCTGAGCTTTCTCAGAAGCCAAGGCCACCTCTAGTCAAATCTGCCCCTCCACAAACAAGAGATGGCACCTTCTCTTTGAACTCGGGTCTAACTGGCCCTGGCCCGTCGTTCTGGTGCCCTCAAGAATATCTTGGATTTTTCAGGCAAAAGAAGTGATTTTTCTTTGATCGGGCTCTTGCCACGGTGCGTGGGTATAAAACCAGAGCAGACTAAGGCCAGCGGAACATCCGTGTGTCTGAGTGGGGAGTGGGCTCAGCGGGGCCCTTCCTCTTTGTCAGGAAGGAAGCAGAGCACAAGCTAGCAGCTAGGCGATACCCTGCGGGGCCTCCACAGAAGGCACACGTCCTACCTGGTGCCATGCCGTTCAACCTGGTGACAAAAGACTGTTCTTTATTTGGCGAAGGGAAGGTCACGCTGCCTTATAATTAAGTGCTGCCCGCGTGAACATGAATGGGACTGGTCGCCATAGTCCATCAACCCTTGGCAAACTGGTTTGTTTGGTCTGGACAGCAAACAGCATTCCACACTACTGGATTTTTTTTCTCCCAGATCCCCTGCGGCCCCATCGCCCCCCAAAACCTTTCTTCAAAAATTACAATCTGTTCTGCTGTCTCAAGTTACCTTCTGTAAATAATAAGCAACACTGATGAAATGCAAAAAGCTGAAAATTTGTACAGCAGGCAGATCTGCAGTATGTCCCACATCTGTGTCACATTAAACATGCACTCAACAGAGTTGTGGATTCCTGTCTAATCAGCACACAGGGGTGACGTGGGCCGGCGGGGCTCTTGTGCCACATGCCGCAGCAGGGCTGAGGGCCACCGGAGGCAGGCAGGGAGGGGGAGGAGCCGGCCCCGGGAGGCGCCCTGTGCCAAGTGCCCAGCGCAGACGACACGGGGCTGCCGGCGGCCTCGGTTTTGGCACATGTGCGGTAGAGACTAGTGGGTGACTGCTGTGGTGAGGTCACGGGACCCCTCCTTCGTCGTCCCCGATGCTGCTGAAGCCGGGCCCGCGGTGGTTTCACTAAATAACATGTTTTAATGACAAAATGTCTCATTTGAAGGAGTTGGCTCCACATACACGACAATGACTACAAAATAAAAATAGAGCAGAAGGAAACCAGTAGAAGTGCGTTCGGTAAAGCGCTTAGAGGCTACCAGGCATGGACAGTTGTCACGCCAGGCAAAACTGGACGTCATCTTTATTCCTTCCAAGCGTCTCTCTCTCTCTCTCTCTCTCTCTCACGCACATGTGCGTAGGCACAGGCACGCACACTCCCTTTAAGAAAAACTGGCACAGCGTAAGAGAGAAACCGGCATGTCTGAAACTGTGGCATCGTGTTGAGGCCCTGAGTGATTACAAGGCTCTCTCCTTGTTGGAAAAAACCAGATTCAGACTCAGCAACGAGTCTTTCAACTGAGGACGACAAGAGCCTCTAAAGATCTTCCACGGAAAAACTTAGTGTTTCGCCACCTCAACCAGCTCTCTTACGTCTGTGTTTTCCCCACCAACCGGGAGAGACACAGAAGGAAGGCCACTGGACCGCCGCGGTCCCCGGGATGTCCCTGCAGCTGTATTTACTGTGAGGACCATACACAGGGCATGTTCGTTTCACAACATTCTTCTAGGAAGCTGTGAAGCTCGTGTTCTATTTCATGGAGGAGGAAATCGTGCCTTGGAGAGATGATCAAGATTGCTTACGGGCATCCACCTGCTAAGTGGCAAAGCCGAACCTGACCTTGGGTCTTTCTGATTCTCCTGGGCTCAGTAAACTTGTTATGAGTGCTGATGAAAATGTCTTTAATAAATACTCTGACCCATCACTGTGTTGAGCATTCCGGAGATCCTAGAGGGAGACCAAAGAAGGCAGAAGCATGACCTCAGGAAGCTTATAGTCCAGTTGGAAGGTAGGACGGACATCCCTGAGATGGGTGGGGAGGACACCGAGACACTGCATCAGAGAGGAGACAGCTAAGGACGCCTGGCACCACACACACAGAGGGCACGATGGGAAGGTCTGGCTTCAAGCAGGGTCCTGCCGACAGGCAGAGCAAGATTTTTATTAAGACAACACGGTACAGCATCAGTACTAACCTGCCACGTGTTACAACAGGAGCCAGTGGGAATCAAATGCTACGAAACAGGGGGTAACAAACAACGGGATAAAAGCCGGCCAGCAGACCACACCACACAGAATCCTAACACACCTGATTGAAGCCTCAGCCTCGGTGTGCAAGCAGCCAACTGAGGCTGTGACAGCGCTCCTTTTATAAAGTGAAGGTGCAGACCTTAACTCACAGGATTCACACGGTGACTAATCTCAATTTCATTAATGTTTGGGGGAAAGATCTGTACTAATATGGATGAGAAACTGATTAAATGACAACTACTGAGACAGGCTGGGAGGAGACAAAGCCAGACACTAAAAAAGGGAGACAGACTTCGATCTCAAGGGCTGTGAAGAGGGTTGGGGTGAAGAACGGGCAGAGGTAATTCACAAAACAAGAAATCCAAACAGCCGACTGAAGTGTGAAGAGATGCCTCCGCGCTCCTAATTATCAAAGAAGTTCACGCAGTGACGTGGGAACTTTGTGCTCTCGGGTCAGATCGGCGGGGCCAAAGAGAGGAACGATGCCTTGCTCTCAGTCTAATATTTCCTTCATAAAAGTCTTGGCTGGACCCAGAGCGAGGAAATAGCCAGAGCGGGCAGAGGTGGGAGTTGGAGACATGAGTCCTCTCCAGCACTGTGCTGGGAGCACATGGGGTTTCAACTTCCGAGACGCCAGTATGCAGTGGGTTTCAAAACAGGTAAGGACGGGGCGCCCGGGTGGCTCAGTCGGTTAAGCGTCCGACTTCAGCTCAGGTCATGATCTCACGGTTCGTGGGTTCGAGCCCCACGTCGGGCTCTGTGCTGACAGTTAGCTTGGAGCCTGGAGCCTGCTTCGAATTCCGTGTCTCCCTCTGTCTTTCAGCCCCTCCCCTGATCATATGGTCTCTCTCTTTCTCTCAAAAATTAATAACATATTTTAAAAAAACAGGTAAGGATACCATTGTACATGTGCACCTTAATATTACATAAATGCTAAAAGTGATGACTTACTTCCGGAACGGAGAGATGTCACAGAGTCGCTGCTGAGTGAGAAAGGTCAGCCATGAGCACGGGTGCTCCTATTCAGGTAAAATCGCACACATGTGCATGTGCAGGCGCACGGATCTACGTGCCCAGGGACATATCCGCCAGGGTTACCAGCCCTAACTTTTGGCGACTGTCAGTGGCCAGTGCAACGGAGTTCTTTTTCTTTTCTCCTTTAAAATGGGAACCGCAGCATCGAGCTCACTGCCGTACGATAAAGAGGTGACGTGCACGAGGGCCTTGGAGCCGCGCCTACGCACTGTGTGTGCTCATGCACCGTTTGAATTTTCACAACAGTTCACATTTGTACTTCTTTTTAAACTCAGACAACAGGGCTACCCTTTCAGAAGACGATTCAGGGAGCCGTGAGGCACAGACACCAAAAGGTCTACAGCACACTCACAAGAGCAAAGCACGAGGGAGCGCCGACTTCCATCACCGGCTGTGCCTGAGCGAGGGCTGGGGGCAGGCTGGAGGAGGAGCCACAATGGCCAGGCTTCGTCTGGGACGGCGTCTGGTGGATAAGGGGCCAGTCCGAGCAGAGATTTCTCAAGAGGAAGGGGACCGTGAACTGACCATTACTGTCCATGCTACTTCTCCCAAGATGGGGGCACAGCCCCACCCTATGCTGGATGCAGGTGAAGGCCACCCCCTGGTGACCTGAGGGTCCTCAGCAGGGCGCCTCCCTCCCAGCCCATCTGACTTACTTTTCCAGCACTATGTTGCTCTTTGACCCTGAAGAGCAGAGTGAGGGCTTCTCCTGCACGCAGCGGCCAGCTCGCGGAACCTGCCCGACCAGATGCGCGGGAGGAGGCGGACGGGGCCGAGGCCCAGGTGCCCACAGCACCCTCCCTCAACAGCCCTGTGAGGCGAGTCGGGGACTGCAAAGGGGGCACCCCGAGGGCGGGTAAAAGCCAAGGCACTCTGCCTCCCAGCTCTCGCGACGCTCCCCTCCCGCTAACACATCTGGAACTGGTTTTGAGGCTCTCCAGCTGCACAGCCACCAGAGTGAAGTTCGTGTTTCATTGGAAATTGCATTTCAGGGGCTTATAGACTGTCCTTTCTGATTCTCGTCAGGGTGAAGTACAGCCTAGAAGACAGGCTGGTTCACAGACCAAATCAGCTTTGCTTTGAAATGCTCTCCTTCCTCCCTACCCCCTACCCCCTTGGAGAGCAGAATTAATGGTCCAGGTGGTGAGAATGAAAAGAAAAGGGCGTGGGGTCATCTCAGGTGTATTTCTGTGCCTTCGTAGAAATCAGATGCACCCCCCCCCCCCGCCCCTCCCTGGGCCAGAGTCGACACCAAGCCTTCAGAGCGCTTGTTCTCCTAGGAAACAAGAACCAACAAGACTGAACCCATCGGAATCCTGGGACTGGGGCTTGCCTCTACAGGACTAGAAAAAAATGGGGATTCAAATGTGTTAGAGCTTGCTGGGAGCCAAGGAGGCAGCGGGGAAGGAAGCTAGACTCTTCCAGACAGAGGGCTCAGCAGAAGAAAGTCCTCTCAGATCTGGTTGAGCCCACCCTACCGTGTGCTTTCTGTAAGTGCGCCCCCCCGCCCCCCCGCCAGGTCACTGCGACATGGGCTTCCGAGAAACACAGACTGATCAGCGGTCAGCACCAGCCCCTCTGTCTGAGCCTCCCCGAACCTCTGGGACGAGCAGGTGCGTCTGGGAGTGGACCCGGAGCACAGGTGACAGCGCCCCTCCCTCCTCTGCCCACGGCGAATATGAAACATCTATTTCTAGCATCTCCTGCTGGCTGAGGGTGGTTCCTCCCTCCGGACCTTGAGGCAGAGGCAAATAGGGAGAGCAGAGGTGTGGCTTTCCAAGACCAAGCTTCCTGGATGGAGAGAAGCAGGCAGGCCTGGGACAACCCTGGAGCCCACAAAGGAGGCTGAGCCGCATCAGGCAAGAGGGGACTCTGGCTGCTTTTCATTCTTCCCTTTCCGGAGGATCGCCTAGATGCCAAATGCTTGGACCAGACTTCCTTCTGCATGTTACATGAAGCACTGAAACTTTCTAATACTCAGTCTTAAAATTTTTGCAGATAAAAATTTCGATAAATCCCAGTTAGCGGATCATCTGGCTACCTCATGGCATCTCGGGTCACTGTTAAACAGAAACAATTGAGAAAAGCAGAATTTCTTCCTACGATTTCACTGCTCACTACTCCTTGGCATCTCTTTCCGATACTTCAACAGACCAGGCAGAGCACAGCCCCTTAATGCCAAATGCATTCAAACACATGACAAACAGAACGTCTGAACGGGTTCCCCATTAGGACCCACCGGGTACCAAGGTCTGCTGAACTTTGGGGTTAGCAATCATTTTATGGAGTCCACACCATATGTTGGTTCCACCCAGGCTTCATTAAAAAAATTTTTTTTTAACATTTATTTATTTTTGAGAGACTGAGCACAGGTGAGGAAGGGGCAGCGAGAGAGAGGGAGAGAGGGAAACACAGAATCTGAGGCAAGGTCCAGGCTCTGAGCTGTCAGCACAGAGCCTGATATGGGGATCGAACTCACAGACCGTGAGATCATGACCTGAGCCGAAGTCGGACGCTTAACCGACTGAGCCACCCAGGTGCCCCTCCACCCTTTTAGAGCACCTTGACCACAGAAGCAAAACGAAATAGAACCCAGCGACTGCAGGGCTGTCCAGCCACTCAGGTGCTTCTCCTGTTCCTAAAAGCATTTTGTTTCCAGGCCCCATAGCACCAAAGTAAGCAGGAGCGATCCTTGGCCATGGAAAGGTTACGCATGCTGAGCACACGCACCTCCGACAGTCTCCTTCGGAGCCTTCCTGAGTTCCCAGGTGACCCGTTGGCCGAGCAAAGGCCAGGTGGCGCCAGGTCGCATCATGGCTAGTTTGTGAGAGCGACAGACGTCGCACCTGGGAGGCTGCAGTCATTTATCATTGGGGTGTCGTGGGGGGAGGGGGCACAGGAGGGAGGCCCTGGGACAGCATGGCTCCTGGACACAGGTTCTGCAGACACAAGCACTGGCTGGCTAGGGTCTCCCCTGGTCCTCTCGCACTGGCTCTGGATTAAGCTGGTAGGGGTGGAGTGAATGTGATAAGCATCCTTCCCACCATGGGACCCAGGGTTTATAGAAACTCCGCCCCCCCCCCCCCCCCCGCCTGCACCAACACCATAACTTCTGGGTCCGAGGCAGATACCTCACCCCCTCTCTCCATATCCATATCCAAGAACCAAACAGAAGTGGATCATGAGGGCTGGTGAGAAGCCTCAGATTGAAATCATGAGGTCTTCTCTGGGGAGAGACCAAGAGATGGGCCAGAAACAGCACAGACGCTAGGAATATGTGCTCTTCATTGAGACTGCCGGGGTTCAAGTTCTGGTTCCCTCTCTCACTACCCCTGAGAGCTCAGACCAGTCACGTGACCTCTCCCTGTCTCTTGTTTCTCATCTGTGAAATGGGGAAAGTGGAGCCTCCACCTCACGGGGCTGTTGTGAAAATGAGACAGGACTAAACTACCCCTTAGTCCACTACCGGTTTCCTAGGGTCCTCTGAATACAGACAGTGCCTTCCTTCTCACTGCTTACGCCCAGAGCCCTGTGGGTCTCCCATTTACTGGGTGGAGAACCCAGGTGCCTGCAGGCCTTGCTGTGAGGGGGCGCCGGTTCCCCCACGTCCTCCTGGGTGAGGGGACCGAGGACCTCCAGGACAGCCTGCCTCTTGACAGTCAGCATGCGGGGCTAACTGGCTGTCCTGCGGGACAGCCTTCCACCTGCTCTGCTTTTGCATCTGGGCGCTGCTCCGCGAGGCCAGAAAGGGGGGCCATCAGCAGCCTTCGAGGAGGCCACGTGGCAGGAAAGGGACGCAGCGTCACCCCAAGTCGCAGCAGCTCGAGGAGCACGCACGCTCGGCCGTCGGCATCCAGCCGCCTCCGCTGCCAGCGCGGCCTCCTCGGAGACGGCTGGGTTTCCTGCGGTGTCAGCCCCGCTTCCTTCGGCGACATTATACTGCAAACACAGAGCTACTTCGAATAAAGCGCTCCGGTGTCCCGTTTCTGGCCAGGGGTGGGGGCAGGGGGGAGGGGGGAGGAGGTTAGAGGCTCCGCTTCTCCGGAGGGAAACCTGGATGGTGCTTCTTCCCTCTCCCTGGGTCCTGGGGAAGCTCCGATTGGAGAGCAGAACCGTAGAGACGTGCAGGCTTTCCTGCGTGCCCTCCGACGGGCGAGCTCTGAATGGCAGCTGTGGGTCTATTACACGCGGTGTGAGAGGGTTAAACAGGACAGCCGCCTCGACTCCTTATAAACGTTTGCCCTGTGGACATGTACTCGTTGGCGGCGGTACAAGACTTGAGCTGTGTTACACGCCTTAACGATATGGTTCAACTGTCGGTCAGGCTTGGGCCTGGCGCCGGGCCAGACCGCAATCAATGGGACACAGAACCTCCCCCTTTCAGATCATCACGAAGGCTCATATTATCTCCTTTTCGTCGTGCTGGTTAAATTTATGGAGCAGAACCCCGAAGCCGCATTCCTCGGCCTGGGCCGGCCCACGCGGCCTCCCTCCCTTTGTTCGGTACTGTAAGCGAGCCGAGCTCTGGAGGACGGCGGGGTGCTTAGTTCAGCCGCTGACTGTTTGCTCATGACTGCAGTGAGAGAGTTCAGGGGAAGGGCAAAAGGACAGCCCAAGTGTAAAACCCCATCCCAGCAGGCCCTGGGCCCGACGTATAGGCCTGGAGCCGCTCCTGAACGTGTAGCTGCACTTTGTTCTCCCAAAAGCAGAATCTTCAGTCTGATCCCCGATGAACCGTCCGGGAGACGGTGAGTGGGAAGACCCTCCACGCGAACTTGTGAATTTGGGGGGTCATGGGGGGCCTGCCTGCCCTTCATCCCACCAAGACCTTAAAAAGAGCCACAGCCCGGCCACCATACTGCGGCCTTCCCGGGTCCCACAGGGGATGGGGATGCAGATGCTGACTAGTGGCCGCTCTTAGTTTTCATATTGACACAGAAAAAAGTAAACTCCTTTTCCAGTCCTTGGCTACAGTTTGTGAATGCGCGTGTGTGCGCCCACCTGCAGGGAACGGAGGCGGCCATAGGGGATTCAGTCTCATGCAATCAAACAGGAGAAGGACCCATGATGAGACCTGCTGAGGCTGCCCGTTTGCTCTCACCCTTGATCTGCAATAGTTCTGATTCGCATACAGAGGGCTGAACCATCAGCTGGAGGCACAGGCCTCCACCTTGGTTGCAGAGATCAACCCAACAGGAGCGCACTCCTGGAATGGCTCAGGAAGGGTGCATTTGCAGCTCCCCCCAGAGGTTGCCGTCTGACGACCAGAAAGCGGTCATGCCAGAGCCGACCCCAGGCTCTCAGAGGGCGGATGAGCAGTGAACCCCCAGTTCATCACGTGAACCATCATGTTTAGCATCTGTTGTGCCTCCATGGGCCCACCTCTAGAAGAGGCTACTGAGAGTCCACAATGATGACCAGAACTCTTCTGACCAAAGTCTAAGTGTAAGAGAGGAAGGAGGAGCAAGAGAGGAAACAGAGAGGACAAGGACCCCAAGCCCAAACCAAACCGAAGGCACGCCGCGAAGACCAGGGAAGAAAGCCCCAGGGGACTCGCTGCTGGCGTTCGGAGTGCTTTCCCGATGGTTTGGTCTTCTTGGCCACTGGTATGCAGTACCAGACTAGGGCCCGAGCTTGTCTAAAAACAAAACCCCACACTGGCAACAACGTGCACTAAGGTATTTTCCAACCCTGGGTTGAGGCAGGCCTCTTTGATGGAGTCCAGTGAAGCCAGTGATGGGCTTCAAACAAGAGCTGGGTTCAACTGGAAGGTCAAAGTCATGCCTCCTCCTGGGAACTAACGCTGTCTTTCCGAAGGAGCTGTACACACGGTTTTGTTCTCCTTGAAGGGTTCCTTGTCCGCTATGCTGATGTTTCCAGCTGAGCTAATGAACGTGTCATTCCAAAGCCCACAGCCCCTCTATTTCTTGGGGTAGATAGGAGGTGCCATGGAATGAATGGATCACAGAAAATTGCCTCTAGCTACTGAGAATCCCGGTTTCTGTGGTACTTCTACTGTATACCATTTGTCCTGGTTTGTACAAAATATAGGCTGCAGGGAGCTACTCAGGTCAGGAAGGAGAAAGGGCAAGAAGAAGTTAGGTAGTCTGATTTAGGAAATCCTCGAGAAAAATGTGAAATCCATTCAATCTGCCTCTAGTCATTCACATAGGAGTTCAGGGTCCAGTGAAGTCTTAAAAACACCTCGCCTCTCCCAGGGCGGTCTATGAAGCGCCTACATATGCCCACATCGTCACACAGGTGACACTGGTACTCGCAAGTGAAGCCAGTCTCTCCTGGGCGCCGGGTGCATCACCGACGGCCTTCTGAAGACTCACTCTGGCCCGTCAGGAGCCCAGATGCATCAGGACCCCTGACATATTACAGTTTGGAAAAGCAGACTCACCACTGAGAATGAGACTCTCTCATGGGCCAAGGCAGACTGTGAGAGCTTAAGAAATAGGGACCTAGATGCCCCCACTTCCTGTGGGACTTTCTCTATCTCAGGGTCACTGTGATAACTGTGTTTGGGGACATATAATCATAAGTAAACAAAGACGCCTGACTTCAAAAGTGTAGGAATGCAAGTGGCTCACGAGTAGGAGGCGGCGGCGGCGGCCGCCGCGCAGGCCCAGACCCAGAGCCAGAGCCGCCAGCAGCGGACTCCCGCCAGGCACGCTCCTCTCCTCGGGGCTTTCTGGATCGCCTTCACCAGCCACGGGGCGCTGCTGTGACTCTACATGGTAGGCAGGGCCTAAGAAGGGACCAATGTGATACTAGTTTGGGAACCGGAAGGGGCAATATGTCCTGGAATTTGCTTTTTCATACCACACACAATCCATTCTTAGTGCAAAATGGCCTTGGTCAAGGGCTCTTCTTGAGCAGCCGCTTCCTTGGGCACCCACGAACAGAGTCAGCGTAACATCCAGGCCCCTCTACAGCCGCCGAGCATGTGGGAAGCAGGCTGTTTACAAGGGCTTGCCTGGAAGTTACATTTTCTGTAGGCTGTCCTCACATGCTGCCCCCATGTGATCCAGCCCGCGACGTCTAGGGCCACTTACTCAGCCCTTCGGGGGATTAGATGTAACCGACTGAGATGGTGCTAAGCCCAGCTGGGGTTCAGGCGAGGGCCAAGGGTTGCTCAGGAGTATTTTAGGTACGACACTGCCTCAGATTAACCTACTGCCTCTTTATTTTTAGAAAATATCATCGAGCTTTCCTATGTCCTGCCTGAGCTCCTTCTTCGTCCCAATGCCCGGCTTCCTCTGTGATGGCGAAGCCAGCCCGGGGAGAAGAGCCAGCCCCTCTGCGCCATTCCCCAGGGAGCTGTTCACCTCGGCCAGGCAGACGTGACCAGGCCAGGACGACCCTCGCCCCCTTGGAGGTGCGGAGACTGGCCTGAGGAGGGGACAAGAGGCTGCCAGCAGAAGGCCACAGGGCAGGGGGGTGTCAGGGCTGGACTCGGGGTTCTGGTCTCACGATTTATGATCCTGCCCTCTTGCCAAGAGGCCGAGCTGCCTCCCATACCCAAAGGGAACATCCAGATAGGTTATTTTGATCACAGAACTCGAGTCAAGGAGGAACTGATCCTACTCTGACAGATTAAAAGAATGTGAGCTGCTGTCACTTCAACATGATAAATCAGAATGACGTTCCGTGCCACTGTGTCAGCACCACCACTGCATTTTGGGAATAAGAATAAAATCCTGTGAATCCTAGCCCCAAACTTAAAGCAAAGCAAAGCAAAACAAAACAAAAAACCCACAAAAGAAAAAAAAAAAAAACTCCACAAAAAAACCCAGCCCGTGGTGTATTAGAAGTCAGTAAAAGTTCTGTAAAAAGTGGGTTGCCAGGGCACTCTGCCTGTCGCATATGGTCTGTAGACGTCTGAGTCCCAAATGGACCCCGGAGCCCAGACCCCACGCCCCCGCCAGCCGCCTCCCTCGCCCTGCGGCACCCAGCACCTCCTAGGAGGAGACGAAAGCAACGGGAGCTAAATTTCTGGAAATAGGACAAATGGGAAGGTGTTCTCTGAAATGAATCATGAAATGAACATTTATGATCTAGAGGAGGCTCATTTTGAAAGGCTCCGAGCTTCCCAGTAACCCGAAGCCCCCTCTCCCTCTCTCTTTATGCAGAAGCCACGACGTGAAGGGTCATGATGGAAAGCGAGGTTTCGAGGGGCCCATCGCCTCTACCCAGAAAGGAGAGTTTTTCCTTTCCAACTCTAGCCCTGACCCCGAGAGCACTTCCTTGTTTGTGTAACAGGCTGGGGGACCCCAACCGACACGATAACGTTGTCGTGATGATGTCCTGGCGGGAGTCACGCAGATAAGCCCTTGCTCGTTCCAACAGGCCCCGCTGAGGGGGGCGTCTGAGCCTACGACTCGGGGCCCTTCCCCGATACTCCGCGGTGGCCTGTCATGCGTCTGGAAAGTATAACTGTTTTTGAGGAATGCTTTCCAAACCGCGTAATGCTTTTAAAGCTGTTTATCAACAGAGCTGGATGAGCGACAGGGGCCTGAGAGCGTCTGTCAGCTGTCACAGGGTCGCATGCCCCGTCCCCAGTTTCCGGAAGCACTCAATCATTCCCGGTCGGCCCAGCCTCGGCAGACAACAGATGCCAATGTTTGGAGACATTCGCTACATAACTTCTACCCGACAAACCTGGCTCCAGGACAGATTTCCATGTCATGTGGGGCTTCTGGCTGAACTCTGCTCGAACCCAGAGGCGTATCATTTACAGCAGACACTAACAATAGTTTGGGATCACCTGCTCTTCGCAAGTGGGTTCAGAGCGAGTTCGTGGCCTCCGCACACCTTGCTCAGAGGGGTTCTCATCCACAACGGCTGGGAGCCAGGCTGAGCGCCTCCGCCCAGCGCTGCAGCCGCATGACGGGTACAGGTCTGTGGGCCTGAACTTGACCGGCTGTTTTATGTGAAGAAAGGGACCAGGAAGCACAGAAACTCAACCGAGCAGGTGCGCCTGGCCTCGGGGTGAGACCGGGGCGGGCGGTCAGTAGGTTTTCGGGGATCAGGTGGACGCGAGCAGTGAAGACCTAGTCCCCAGTTCATACCCACCCGATCCGCATTCAGGAGGAGCTGGGCACTGCCGCCGTTTCTTGAGCCCTGACCACACACGCCCCACACCAGGCTGAGTGCGTTCGTGAACTGTGCCCCCATCCCACAGGAGCGACGGGACTCTCCCCTCAGAGACAGGAAGCGGGGAAGGATGTGCTCTAGGCCAAAGAGCAGGGCGGAGACTCGGGTCCAGGGCTGTCCGGCTCCCCGCAGGCCCTCTGACCTTGTCTGACAGATGTGGGCACCAAACCCTGCGGCGGGAAGGCCTCCCTGGTTCCTGTAAATGCCTGGTTCCTTTTTACAGGGGTGACCACAGGGCTACTTCCCATTTCTTCTCCAGGACTGGGGAAGACCTGTGATTTTATGTTCTTTCCACATCTCTCTCTGAAATGACCGCTTCTCTTTGAAGAAAGACCTCTTGCCCTTGGAGTGTCGAGATAAGAAAACTTTCAGCAACTTCCCTTGGAAACTACAAAACACCCATCAGCACCCGGGATCTAAGCACAGTCGCTCACCAGCTGCCGGCCCCTCTGAATAGCTTTTATGGTTCCGTGACGGGTGGTGACAGGGCCATGTCACTACCGTGGGGTGTGCTATTTCTTTCATGTTCCTGGGATCTGACAAGAGCCTTCTACAACCTGCTTCTTTATGACACACAGAACGAGATTAAAGACCAAGACCAGACTTGAAGCCGGGGTTGGGAGTCGCAACGCCCTCTCTCCAGGCACCTTCCAAGCCTTCCTGGGAAGGAAGGGCCACTGGCCGCCCAAGCAACCGCTGTTCAGAAGTTGTCGCTGTAGAAGGAGGGGGTACGTGGAAAGTACACAGAGCGGTGCCTGGCTCATGGCGAGGGTCTAAAATTGTCAGCAGCGATTTGACTGTTTAATTTCTTGATGCCACCAAACTTAGAAGAGTATCTGTAGCAGAAACCACGGATATGGATGGTGGGCAAACCACATGAATTCAGAGCTACTGGCTGGACGTGGAGGGGGAGAGGATGTCAAGAAGGGATGAATGAATTAGTGAAAAGTCCACGTTATAGGGCTTCTGATTAAATATGACAGGCTGAGTCGAGAGACCCCTCGAAAGCGGAAGCAATGGGATACAAATGGCACGACTCCAAAAGGATAAAGAGAAGGTGTCAGCGGTATTTTAGAAGCTGAGGAGCAGACGGACAAGCGGTGCTGAAATGTAAGCCTGAGGGAGTGGGAGCCACCGGGCGGTGGGCTGATTAGTACGGCCGAGCCCCCCAGGTTTCATGATGATGGGGCACCCAGAGGCTCCGAGGGCCCAGGGCCAAGGGGAGGCACAGCGTGGCGGGGTGCTGAAAACAGAAGATCGGTTACCAGCCCGCGGAAGCCCTTCTCTCACCCCGTTGGCCACTCCTCCTCACAGAGGACAGGACGGCCCCAGGCCCCACACGGGGCTCCCAGGCTGCTTGTCAGGGCCCCGGCTTTAAGGAGGATCAGAATAGACAGTCAAGAATCACCGACCACCTGAGAACTGTCTCTATTTATGAGAGAAGAAGGCCAAACCAACGGGAGGAAGAAACTTAGGAGTGCCAGGGCGCCAGCCCTATGGTGTTCTAGAGAGCCGTAGGTCCACGCGGGAGCAGGAGCACTCGGGGGAAGAACCTACCAGAAAAGTCATAGAACCGACAAGTTGCTTCATACGTTTTGAAACGTACAGAAAGAGTTTGCAGATAAATCAGTGATAGGCAGATAGAAAAAACACATTTTTTAGGGAGTTACTAATGTTGCGGTAAAAAAAAAAAGCTGAAAGTAAGAGCTTGAGGAGAAGTGGGACTATCCATGTAGCAAATTAAGCAAACAACAATAAGTCAAAGCAATTACAAACTCCAGGGAGAAAAAAGAAACCAAAAAGGAAACATATTCATAGTAACCTAGGTAACTTCAATGGGAATACCGTTGACATAGTCATAACAATGTAAAAACTGAATACCGATTTGCCCAAAAAGGCCAATATGACTATACTGAAAAAGATGGAGAGGGAGTATGTATGTACAGTAATAGGAAGTCAAACAAAATCAAGAAATAGCACTTTTTTTTTAAAGAAAAAATAAAATAAATACCTCCAGATCAAAGCAGCAGCCAAAAGTGTTGAAAGGGGTTGCCTCTGGGGGACCAGGGGAAACTGAGGCAGGAGACTGCTGGTTTTTACTTTCGGACATGTAGAAGTCTTCAACGTTTAACAGTGTGGACATGCATTTACTTTGACAAAATAAAATTTAGTTTGAGAAGATTAAAAACATATAAGGGAGGAAAAGTAGAGATCTTTCAAGAGCTTCGAGAAACCTGTTAGCAAAGCTGGAAAAACGGCCTGTAACTCACCAAGCCCCCCCCTCCCCAGTACACACCACCACGACACAGACGCAACTTTGCGGTTTTCAAGAACAGGAAAGCAAGTCACTAACAACGGGGGTACTTCAAGAAACCTAGAGGAAAGTAGCTTTTGCGAACACGCGAGGCCAATTTAAGAATAACAGCTTGGTGATTCTCAAGAATCTGGAAGATTCTTCAAGGCAGTTTGTCCTCAAGTATTTCAATATTCTCGGCACTTACACCGATTGTAGGCCTGGAACGTAGTAGGAGGTCAGTGCTTAACCAAGTAATGAATTTCTACTGTCAGTTTGCCTACACTTGAACCAGCGCGCCTCCTAACAATTGGATCAGAGTATCACACATTTAGAATTAGCTTAACCGAATCAATGGGGCCCCTCAACAATTCAAACAAAGACGCAGAAACTCTTAGAGGCTCCCCCCCGTTTCACACACGGTAACTGGCTTCCACACCTAAGGAGGTGTGCGGGGCCAGTCACTGCTACCCTAACAGGGCGGCCAGGGTAGATCTGGAAAGTCTAGGGAACCGAGGAGCTCTGTCCTCTGTCGACTCTGGCAGAACTCAGGGAGGTTCCAGCGGATCCAACAAGTCCTAGCCTAGTAGGGTTAGCCAGGATTCCTGTGGTCCATCCTCATAATGAGAAGTGGAGTTCAGCTCGGACCCTCCTCTGAAGTTTCCTGCAGTCCCCGGGATTTTATGATGCCGCCTGGGTCACCGCTGGCACTGTCTGTGTTTGAAGTATGGCTGGGGAGAATCTACTGGGAGCGGCCTCTGGTGTGAACACAGAACTGCCTCATAAAGACTGCCGTTCACCAAGAGTTCAAAGGAGCTTATCCAAATACTTGTGGGTTTGTCCTGCTCCACCGGCTTGGCTCGGGGAGAAAGCTGAGGTTTTGCCCACGTGAACCTGTGACCCAGATCTACCTTCTCCATTTCCTGGAAGAGCTGAGGGCAGTGCTGGCCGGAGCCAGCGGCCCTTTGACAAGACGGGCCTTGTGCTCGGAAGTGACGTGCTCCCCGCTCGCCATGCTGCCGGAGTTAAAATTTATTGGGAGGGTAGGTTAAGGTGAAGGACTAAATTAGGTAAGTTATTGTAAGAGGTCTTTCTGGCATGTAATAAAATCTTTCCAGTTGTTACCTCAAGAAACCCAGTAAAAGTCAGGAGCAAACCAGGAGGGCTGACAAGCGTCGGCAGGAAGCCAACGTGAAGCATCCTATCACGGGGGCTCCCGAAGTTTAATCCACGTTCATCCGCCCCTGCCGACGGGTGCTATTTCCCAGCAGGATGATGGCTCATCACCACGCTTTCACACAGAGCATCCTGTCACGGAAGGGAACCCGGGACAGGTGTTCATTGGCTGGTGGCATAGTCACAGAGCCGCAGAAGGTGCACAGAGCGGCAGTGCTTCTCAGCACTGCAGATCTCCTGAAGTCTGGCTTAATAGAAAACAGTTGCGTTTTCTTATCTGCTTGTACGCTCCATCAGTGTGCGCAGGATCACACACCATGTAGCTTCTGGAAAACTCCACTGTGTACGTTCGTTAGGGAACATCGTTATAATGCTGGTTATTTAACTATCTAGCCACCTATGAGTTCCTACATAAATACATAAAAATGAGTTTGGCCTTACGGATCCTGGGAAAGTGGGCCTCCCTAGGGGTCCTCAAGCCATATCTTGAGGGCCTCTGTTCTAAAAGGACCCACATGGATGGATACATTTTGTGCTAACGAGCAATCCATTTCCTCTATGTAGCAAAGCAAATCCACTAAGGATATAGTTTAGTAACACTGTCAACCCAATTTGAGTTATATAAGCCCGATATAACAAAATTCTTTCTTGTAGATGATTTGTGATTAAAATACTACACAAATTCAATCTTATTTTCCCCTACTTGACACGTTAGTGAGAAACTTAGCAAGAATCTGTCTTTGAGAGGCGGTCAAGTAAGAGATTACTAAATAAAGGTCCTGAGCCAGGAAAACTCTGGGCTAATTAGAGCCCGCCAGCCTCCCTTGTCTTCCTCCAAGATTACAAGCTCTTACTTGTAACACAACACTATCGTCTCTAATCCCCTCCTGGCCCACCGGCCCCCTACGTACCTCAGAATTATCCCACACTCGAGCTTTCTGGGAGCAGGGGATCTGAACTCAAACCTGGACCCCCTCTTTAAGGAGGATTCCAATTTCCTGCTGGGCAGAGAGGGACGACTCTGTAAGGGAAAACCACCACAGACACAAGGGTAGTCATCCAAACCTGAGTATAAGTGAACCTACTGCCTTTGCAGAGGAATTCCATAAACAGGATATGGCTTTTCCTCCTTTTCTGATGCACAACATACAAATTTCTCTCAGGAAGAAATACACCGCTCCGTTTCTCTTGAGGTTCAAGCCCAAAATCTCAAATGCGGTCATTCCAGAGTTTCACAAATCAAGTCCCTGAACGAGGAAAGGACTCCACACGTACAATGGTCAGGTGGATTCTTCAATTTTTAAATGGAAGAAACCAAAACCAGAAAGCAATTTTTACTTTCCAGTCTATTCTGTGTGACCTGCTGGTTGAGATTCGAGGATTGTACTCTGAGGACACACACGCCTCACTCCATTTTTTTTCTTTTTGGAAGCAGGATTTGCCATTTCCATGAAGCCAGTCATCTCCGCGTGCTAAAAAATGGCAAAAAATACAGACACTCTCCTTTCTAGAAACGATTATAATGTGCCATGACCAAAAAAGTGCCCCCCCAATAGACAATCTTGCATAAAAATGAGTTGTGGGATTTCAGAAATGAAGTCTCTTCTCAGATGGGTGTGTGGGTTTCCATTTGTTTCAGCAACAGACCTGAGCCTTCCGTAAGTGAGGTCATAATGAGAACAGCGTTGCCTGAGCCTTTGAGTGAGAGGGGACTCTGGTATCTGCAGTTCAGCAAGAGGGAAGAAGTCGGTCTTGGGGGGGGAAAAAAGATTTCTGTTTGTGTTCGTGTGAGAGGAATTTTGGAGGCATGAAAGACTGTTAGGCTGTTTCCAAAAAATATCTTATCCTGTAACTTCATCAGCTTAATTTTAGACCCGAGTGAGCTATCCTACATCCTAACGCAGCTCCGAAAGCTGTTTCTTCTATGGGGGTTGCTCAGGAGGAGTGAGAAAATGCTCCATCAACCTTTGGGCATTCTCTGGAAAGGTCTGGGTTGGCAGGAGCAGGAAGTGAGAACAGGTGGCTCTCACCTCACACGTCCCCATGGTGAGCAGAAGACAGGTGGAATGGCTGCCCTGGACCCAGTGTGCCGCCGTCGGACAGCAGAGGAGACGTGTGAACAGTCCCTTCCCTTTGGACGGGCACAGTGATCGATCGCTTGTTCTTTAGTTTCATGAAAATCAAATTCCTTCTCGTGATAAAACGGCATGTCACCCGACTCCCTGACCACCCCGCAGCAGAGAGCTATCAAGCCACCAGACAGATATGGCCAAAGATCAGAAGCAGAGCCTCAGGTTCAAGTATGCACTGGGCTCTAGCTTTTCACTCGTGCTCGGATGCCTGTCCTTACATCAGTGCTACCGGGGGCCACGGGACCTATCTGGAAACTTATCTAGAAGTTCTTCAAGGAGCATGAGTGGCGGTCGCTACAGGATGCCTCTGGTGTGTCTTAGTGAAGGGCTGGTTTTACTAGGTAGCAACTAAAAACATGAAGTTATGAAAACAAACCTGCGATAAAATGTAAAGCTATTTACAGTTTTAAGATAAAACAGAAACTTTCCGAACAGTCCTGGAGTCGCTTCGGGCCCCAGACACACGGGGTGTCAGTCCGTTCCCCTCTGCCCTCGGCGGAACGCTGGTGGGAAACACTGACCGCCCTGGTGGAGCCTAATAAACACTTTGATTTTTATTAAGAATTTAATCTTCGGAAGTTTCCTCGAGGCTCAATTCAAACCAATTCTGTTTGATGTGTTATGTGTGATCCTAAGAAGAGCAAACGGCTGCCTTTGGGGCAGGATGATTACAAGCAGCATTTCCCAGCTGGGATGAAAGCGCAGTAAAAGTATCTGCTAAGTCCCCCTGTGGACCATCTTCCGACCCGTCCAACCTGACTGCGTCCAGGCTCTGCGGACCCTAGAGGCCTTCCCTTCGATCCTGGAGGGTCATGGGTAGGAGCAAACCCAGTAACAAAAAAGAGCTTTTCCTTAAAAGAATCCACTGCAATTTCATATCCGGGAGGCCATCAGCGGGAAGTGTCTTTAACAAATTTTGGGTGGTGTCTTGGGAGTGTTTTTACTGAAAAGGTCAAATATGCCCACCATCCATCTTTTCTGCGAAATCAACCCAGAGGTCACGCGCAAGCTCTCAGAGCCACTGGAATTTACACCTACGAGCACAACACGGGGGTCCTGGGATTCCAGCGCATCATCGGAGTCCTGATGGCTATATTCTTAAACACCGATCTATCATGACCTTTCGAATTCCCGTTCCTCCTTATCTAACTTAAATAAGGAGACAAGCTCTGACACTCCGGAGCTTTGCTAAATTCGTTTAAATATTTCAAGTTCTGCCAGCTCCCACTTCTCTCTCCATTTTGGGTTTTGACTAAAAAGGTGAAGAAATACTCGGGAAGCAACCTCAGGGCCCGGCTTCATCAACCTTCATCTGCTACGTTCCTATGACATCCTGTAACCAAAGGCTACGACAGAGGGGATTTAGAGAAATAACCAAGCAAATACACAGCCCAGAGTCCAATACTCCTCTCTCTTCAACGCTGCTGTGCTTTCCCTTGTGAAATGGCTGCTCCCGGGTCTCTGCGGCTTCGTCCCCAAGTGTCTTTGCGATGACTACCATCAACTACCACCACACATGCAGGAACAGGGCACGCGTGGCCTGTTTGATGTGGCTTCCGTGGCACCGTGAGCATGGCTGCATCTGTGCCACTTTCACAAACTTTACTTGGGAACAAACGCGCCCCGATACACGTAGACGAGAAGACGCAATCAGAGCCAGCAGAACGCTGCCTTGGAAAAGGCTTCTTATTTCGGTTCCAAACCACACATACTTGTCCAGTTAACACATGCGGCAGGGGATACTGGTCTACAACGTTCACGTGGAGGCCAGAGGCTCCGCTGTCCCCCGCCCTCTTCTTCCCCCACCCCCACCTGCCTCCCCAAGACCGGTTAGATGGCGTGGAAAACTTCGGGGAGAAGTTAGGTGACTGTCGCTGTGGAATGGCTGCTCGCTCCACCAAGGAGAGGAACTTGGAAGTATTTTAATCTAAAAGAACTCAAAGGCGGAAGGGTTCCCTAGAAATAAAATCATGTTCAAATAAACACGAAAAGGAGCCAATATTTCCTGTAAGGCCACTTTTCAGATGGATTACTGGCAGGAATATTCTTTCGCAGTCTTATGGCTGACTTTGCTATCATCTGCTTAAAATTTGAGTCATTGAAAAACAGAGATGCTAAGATCTAAGCCCTCACTTGGACGCAATAGTACAAAGGAAGCAGAAAGGCTTGTTCCAAGAGCAGACGCAGAGGCAGAACTCTTGGACTCCTGGGTTCTATTCCTGGCTCAGTCCCTGGGCTCAGGTCAGCCCTCGGTCAGAATCTCACTTCTAATCCCTTCAAATCATTTGTTAGTCCCTGTTGTCTAAACAGTGGGGAAAAACCCTGAGTAACACCCCTGGATCCCGTTCAGTCAACTGGGATGGTTGGAGATGGTTATAACTCACTTCCAAGAAACCAGGGTGATTTGTCCTGTGGTGGAGCTAGCATGTTCCTGAGAGAGCACAGGGTCACCAGAACAAACCCCCCAGGCCCCGAAACATTTCTCCACCTGCAAGAATCTGTGTTCCTTTAATGTGACTTCCCGGAATCGGGCTGTCCAGCATTTTACAGTTCCTTACAGCAGCCACGTTAAAATAATTCTGGTTGGGCTTCAGACCCCTGAGAGAGGGAATAAAACAGACAGGTATATTTATCCCCAATTTATAGATGAAAAGACTGAGGCTTAAGGAGGTGAGGAGACTTGACCAAGGGCCTGAAGCCAAGAAGGGGGTTGGGACCCAGACCTTCTGCGCTCTAGGCCAAGTGTTCTTTTCTTTCTCTCTCACACACGGGTCCTCGTTAATGACCTACTCTGGGACCCAGACGCAGGGAAATTGGTCCAAGTGGCTTGGAAGAATCTATGATGCCTTTCTAGTGCAATGAGGGGTAAAGGGCCAAAGCTCTGAGGCTCCCGTTAGGTGGTCAGCACGTGCCCTGCTCACCTCTGCTAACTTCAGCCATGGCTCTCCCACTAGTGGCTCCTTGGAGATCAGAGAGCAGACGCAGCAGCTTATTTCCCCCTCATTTCAGCTCCCGGCTCCCCGGGCCGACTACCGGGCCGCTCCTCACCTGCGACTGTAGCTTTTGTTTCTGGGATTGACAGGCTACGAAGACAGCTGCTCCGGGGACTTTGCAGCCCAGCTGTAACTAGAATGCCCGGCCACTGTTTGTTTTCAGGCACGTCATGCAGCTTCCCTGTACCCCGTTTACCTGGAACGGGGTTCCCTCTTCCCTTCCCCTGGCCAACCCCGGCATCTGGGTTTAGGCTTCATCTCAACTAGCACTTCCCAGGCGGCCCCGGGGCACAGCGCACAGCGCATCGGACTCCTCAACAGCACTTCCCCAGAAGAGCCTTTCCTGGCCCCGCGGACCACCATTGGCCCACCTCCTCGTCCCCCTGCGCCTCCTCTGAGGACACAGTCTCACGGCACCCTGGAAATCTCCCGTGTCATTTGTCACAATTTCCGCAAATTCGGATCACTGGGATGGCTGTATGATTCTTGTTTCATGTTTGCTCCCCCCACCACACTGTAAGCCCTAGGGAGGCAGGGCCGGCCTTGCGCTCTGCCACGTTCCCAACGCTGACTTCTCAGAAAACATCCGATCAGTATTTACTGACCAGAAACATATGACCGAGGGGACACATGGGTGACACGGCGTGGACCCTGCTACGGCAATGCTGGACAACCAGTGAAAATGGCCAGGACACCTTTCTTGCTGTGGCAGCCATTTTGTGCCTTTCTGGATAAAGGCACACTTGATAAAGGCAAAAGTCTACCAAGACCTCCAAACGGTAGAAAATTCAAGTCATGTCTTTCTGGGTGACACCATCGAAGTTCTCAGCACAAAATGAAATTTTAAAAATTAAACGCCTGTACCTCAGACCCCTTGTGAAACACACACTCGATCCCTTGACCACTTGGGGATTTTATGAATGAGCACGGTCCTGTCGGAACTCGGAGGGGCCTCCTGCTCTCACTCACATGGTCATCAGGTCCTACTGTCCTAACAAAATACTGGAGGTATTTTGGGGCTTCCAGCAGCCGTAGAAAAACTGGAAATACTTTTGATGGCCCCCTACAGCCCCTCCCCACCTTCATAAATACTCAAGGATTGCTCTAGCCTGTATCTGAATAGAACGTAACTTAACTAAAGTAAACGCTACAGACCCTTTTGTAAAGAGCAGCTGCTTCCAGATGGAAGACGTTCTGGCAGAACATACCACCCGGTCCCAGCCCACAGTCTGAAGCATCTCCCCTGCAGTAACGCATCATCGGGAGCATTTCCTGGTGCAGACAAACGGATTCGTTTTAGTTGGGGATGATTTCACTTTGAATCCTGTTCGAGGGAGCAACAGGGCCAGGCCTCTGGCATCCTAAAAGGGGCACACTAATTCACTCGGGGATATCTGTTGACCAGGGGGCAGCGAAATCCTTCTGGGCTTAAGTGGCATCCAGCTTGGCTGGGAACTGTACCAC
This sequence comes from Helogale parvula, assembly GCA_004023845.1. NCBI lineage: Eukaryota > Metazoa > Chordata > Mammalia > Carnivora > Herpestidae > Helogale > Helogale parvula. Next base: position 99,672 of record PJEM01005503.1, on the reverse strand, counting down.
TCATTCTACCCTCTGTTGAGAGGATCCCCAATTAGTCACCGAAAAAGGAAGGCTCAACCAGGCGACTGACACGAGGAACTGCGTTAAAGCAGACGGGTCCTGTGGGATGTGGGGCCACTCGGGCTGCCCTGGTTTCCACCCTGCCTGGTGTCACGGCGCCATCTTGCCTGGTACCGGGGCAGGATGGCGTCCTGCAGGGAAGCGGTCGGCCCACCTGGGGAACCCCTTCGTGAGGCTGCGGGACTGGCTGGCACGTCCGAGTGGAGGGGGCACAAAGACAGGACAGACTCACTTGGTGACCGGCAATGGCAGGGTTTAGAGAACCTTGAAATGGAGCCCAGGAGCCAGACACAGCCTGCAGCCCCACAGTTTTCTTAATAGGCATGCGGCGGATCTAGTTAGTTTGGTGAACAGGGGAGAGCCGGGAGGGTGCAATCCTATTTCTGACCCCTCTAATGAAAAACAACACAGTATTTTATATATAAGTAAATTACAGACGCAGATATAGGTGGATAGATACGGATATAGATCTCGAAAAATTCATGCCCGATTTTTGCGCCTTATTTTCACGTATTCATAGCAGGCAGATCAGAAGTTTGAGACACACGATTCAAGTTTTAGACACACCACAGCACTACGGTGGACAGTACATGATTACACACGTCAGCATGGATCAGGAGAGGCAGCAGATCTGGGATGGAAGTTGCAAAAGCGACTCCGTCTGTGACCACTGACCTGGGGCCACTGAGCGTGGCTGTGTCCCTCACCGCCTGGGCCGTTTCCGATGCAAAATCCAGGGCGCCTGCCACCGGCTTGGTTACAGTGCCAACGAGTCCTTTTCCGAGGCCGGAAATGAAGCCGCTGACACCCCCTTCTGTTTTCACTCCTTCCACCGTTGAGGTTATCACACTGGTCAGGCCACCAATGATGCCTAGAGAGCAGGAGAGACAAGGGCCGCTGTAACCTGGCCATGGACAGAAGCAAAGGCGTTCAAGGCCAAACCCCATCAAGTCCATGCACCTGGCTAGGTAACGTAGGGGCATTCTGTTGACCTCTTAATAGGCTGCAGGCACGCCAGCTCTAGTTGGGCCACCAGTGGGGACTCCGAGCATATATATCACACGTTAGTCTGAAGTACAGTGTGTTGCAGTTTAAAGAATCAAAGAAAACCTAAGAGGTTAACAGTGGCTACTTTCCAGCTCCAGGGTTTGGGAAGCACACGGGCACTCAGGAGACGTCGTGGACAGCAGGACTAAATCAATAGACTTCGGGGAAACCTGGGACCCCATGAAATATAAGGCAGAGAGAACCAAGCACAGCTCCACAGCACGTGACTGGCCAACACCAGCAGCCGTCTGAAACGGGTAAAAACCACTGCACCCTCCGCTGAAACTGGGTTTAGGTAATGAGTAAATCATGCCCTCCGCCCCCCCCAAAACCTGCCCAAACCAGCCAGGACTCTCAATGGAGTCTGTTCCAAAGACCAACCTAAGTCAAAAAGACATTCCAAACATTTTGCAAGTTGTCAGCAATGACCTTAAAGAGCCTCAAAAGCGGCCAGAAGTTGGCAGAGGCTGGAGAGGTCACCAGCATTACAGGGAGGAAGTGGGGGCCTGTCCGGGGAGCACTTCCAGGATGTGTGCCAGGGACACTCATGGCGTGTTTACCCTTTGACGGTGGGGGCATGGGGAAGCTCTCTAGCCTCTTCAGCTCTAGTGAGACAAATCGGCAAACAAACTCTCTGGGCGAGAACGCACTAACAGCACTAACAGTCCACGACGTGTCTTCTGGATTCCGGGTCCACTCGCTCCAGTGGGGCCACAGCCCTCTCCCAGCCTTTGGAACCGCGTGCACAGAGAGGCAGCCGCTGCTGACCCTGGCACAGGAGGGGCCTGCAGAGAAGGCTGAGCAGGACTCCCAGTTCTTAAACCAACGAGACGGAATGGATTCTGGTTCTTGTTATCATTTAAGGGTGTTTTTCATCCTGGGGGCACCTGGGTGGCTCAGTCGGGTAAGTGTCTGACTCTTGTTCTCAAGTCTGGTCATGATCTCGTAGTTCGTGGGACTGAGCCCCATGTCGGGCTCTGTGCTGACAGTGCAGAGCCTGCTTGGGATTCTTTCTCTGCCGCTCCCCAGCTCTCTCTTTTAAAATAAATGATTTTTTTTAAAGGCACAATTTCTTCATCCTGAAGGAAGAAGGATGGCACTCGCGTGCCACCCAGAGCTTCACGGAAACTCCTGGTATGAGGCTCCCTGTCCCTGGAGATGCTGCACATTTTACATGAAGGGTCCCCCGTTGGAGGGGATTTTGCAACCAACCCTGAACCAGTCATCCATTTTCTCAGCATGCTGCCGTGTCCGTCTGAAAAGTGAGGACAACTATACTTTCTCTCCACATCCCAAGGGTGCTCGACAGATAAAGGCAATGATAGCCAGTAAAGCATTTTACATTCTTTAGAAAACAGTCCCTCCAAGTCCCGTGCGCTATCATTATACTGACTGGGAAGAAGGAGTAAGCCTTTCACCCCACACGGCCGCCCAACAACCCACTTTCTGAGTCCGTGGACAGATGAACGTCAACTAAATTTTACTCCTGCCTTGATGTGCCCTTTGGGGCAGCTCCCTTTTCACTTGGGCAGGCTTAGGAAAAGTAAAGGCATTTTGATCCAAACCTCACAGTGAGGAAAACTGATAAACAAAAACTCTGTCCTAAACACTGGGTCCCAAGCCTGAAAAGAAAAAGGGTTTTTCAAATTATTATCCACATTCCTGCTTCTTCCAAATGGAGATAACCTGCACTTGATCAGTCTTGATAGGACGTCTGATAGCTTCAGATTATTGCTAAGAATCTGGTACAAACAGTGTGGTTTCCTTAGCGTCACCGAGCATGAGCTGCACGCCAGGTATCGAGTGCGGGTCTGGGGGAGAAAGGTGAATGCAGAATGGGCTCCTCTCTCTGGACCTTCCCCATCTCTCAGGAAAGCAAGACGCGCACACAGGTGGCTGGAGACACAACCCGGACAGTTACGTGTGCCCTCATCGGCGCTAATTCTGACGGGGGACAGTGGAACAAATGCCACTTGAGTTGAGACTCCTGGGTTGAGTGGGATCTTGCCAGAAAGGAAGTGAGGCAGAAGGAACGCGAGTGAGCAAGCACATCTGGGGAACAACACACGGCTCCGGGTGGCTGAAGTGCGCTGTGGCGGGGGCAGCGGTCGGCATTGTTCCCGAGGGCCTTGAATGCCACACTAAGAAGTGGTGGAGAGAAAACACATCAAAAGGCAAATGGGTTGGAGGTAAACACTGAAGGGCAGAATTCGTACAGACTCAGAGGCTCGCTACCTCCATGCCATCACTGACGTCTCTTGGACACGCGCGGATTTACAATCCAGGTGAGCGTGCATTTACACAAGACTCAAGAACACCTGAGCCCCAAAGCCCGGCGGCCGGCTCACACCTCACGTGCTGCGGAAGGAATGCTCAGTAAGCAGAAGGCGAGTCTCGAAGCAGCAAGTCCATATTCCAGACAGGGGTCCAGCTGACTACACCACAGGACGCTTGGGGAACAGAAGCCACAGAATAGGAAGGGACGGCGGTGTGTGCCACGGCGAGAAAATAAACGAAGGCCTGCCACAGGCGGAGCCGGTTCGGCCGGCGAGGCGGGTGGGGCAGGACGGCCGGGAGGGCTCCGGGGACACACGCTCCCAGCCCGGAGGTCCGCCTGCGATCGGACGGGTGCGAAGGGCCCCCGAGCAGCTGGGGCAGGAGGGCCGGGCTCCTGCCGTCAGGACTTACCGTGGGCCAGGCCATGGATGCCGGCGACAAGGTGCTCCCCGCTCGTGGCCGCGTGGTACCTGATGTACTCCCGCTCCGACTGGTGGCGGCTGTCCATCGTCTTCCCTAAGCCGTCGGACAGCGTCCCCGCAAACTGGAACCAATGAAAAACAGAAGGAAAGGTAAAGCCTCGGCGCTATTTTTGCTGCTTTGATGATTCTAAATAAATACCTTCCCTTGCTCCTAGCTGGGGTTCAGTAAACACCATCGGAGAGAGAGAGTAACTGCTGAGTCCCACAGACCGTGCGCCCCGGGAGACAGGCCCTCCAGGCTCTGGGCGCGTGAGACCGGAGGATGCCGACACTGGGGGACCCAAGGCTCGCAGGACAACCGCTACCTGCCCGCCACGGCATCTGCCTCCCACGGCCCTCCTGCCAAGTCACCAACAAAATGAAACATAACAAAATGACGCCGTGGGGGCGAGGGAAGTGCTGGGGTTCTACCATGTTAAGCGCAGAGGCTCTCTGCTGTGGGAAATCAGTGGGATTCAGAATAGGAAGCATGGCAAACTGTTGCTGCAGGGTTTGGTGCCAAACCTTTTAGAGACATCAACCGGCCTGAAGCAATGTCCTTTCTTTCACTTCTTTAGCAATTACCAAGTGCCTATGTGCCCAGCCCCGTTTGTCACAAGGGAAAATGAAATCTATGGAAAGGTTAACAGGTCAGGTCACCTTTCATGCGAAATGGCAGACTTGAACTCATGACTTCCAGTGCAAACTCCTCCCCCACAAATCAGAGAAAGATCTTATTTATCCTGGCATTCTTTTACCAGAGAAGCTGTCTCATCCATCAAAGCCGGATAAAAAGGACATAAAACTCTGTTTTGTCACAAGACAATCTGAAAAGGTTTAAAGTGACAGTTAATAAACCACAGGGTACTTATCCTCATCATTCAGGCATAAAGAGGAAAGGATATCAAATATATAATTAACCTTCTCGGGAAGGATCTACCAAAACAAGTGGGTTAAGTGCCAGTGACCCAGGACTAACCTTTCAGAAAACTCACAGGAATGCTATTAAGATACAGAGCTCCGTGCAAAGATTCAAGGCCAACAGCCCGCCTTGAAGACCCAGGCACTGGGCAGCCTGGCTTCCGGGGGCCTCAGGCCATACTGGTTTGGCAAGGGGAGTGTTTTTCACAGGTGTGCCCTGGAAGCCACCAGGCCTCAGGCTTTGTGACACAGGGACAGGAAAAGGGGAGTTCTGGGCACAGAAGAGGGACCAGGGGAAGAACCAGTAACTCGAGGTAGAGCAGTGGTTTCCGGAGCAAGAGATGGGAACAGTCATTCCTTTGACTCGGCCTAAATGCTTTTAAGATCTAGGGCAGTGATTACTGCCCTCTCTGCAGATGCACTCCCTGTCATTATCTGCTTTAGGCCCTGCCTCCCAGCTCCCTCCGCGTCTAACTGGGGAGCTAAAGTTAATGAAAATTAATTTTACAAGTGCCTTCAGGACGGAGACGCCACGCAATGCTGCAAAGCCAGCGCTGTGAGTCACTAAATGGGGCTTCAGTCAGGGATCCCGTTGGAGAGCCACAGCGGACCATGAGTTTGGGCCTGTGGCCAGACCAGATTCCAGTCCCGCCCCAGCCGTTCCCGCAGCTGCAGGCGCCTGAGCCAGGGGCCCCCTGCCCAGCCTCCCGGCGGCATCTGCGGTGGTGACGGCACCCACACGGCCACGCGGCTGGAGGAACAGAGACGGGGGCTCAGCGCCTGGGATCCAGTCAGCGCTCTTCCCTGTTATTAGTGCGCAGCTACTAGTCCAAGCAGGAACATCCTGCGCCATGAGGAAAGCCTCTCGAAGGTTTAGAATTATGGTCATTTGCACTAGGCTTTGACATAAACAAAAACAAAACCCCCTCCTTCCAGCAGATAAACACCAGCCTCCAAAATGAGTCTCTGGAGCGGCACCATCTTTAAAATTAGAGTGCAGGACTTGGTGGTTTCCAAAATCCTTTCCAGCTCTGACAGTGTGTGAGCGACGATCCAAGTTAGGACATCTTTATTAAGCACTTACTGTGGGCCCGGACCACATTTCCGAACTGCTGAGGACACAGAGATAGTCCGAGACCTCTGCCCCAGGATGACGGCCTCACTGGGAAGGTAGCAATCCCCATGCGTGAGACGGAAAGCAATGAGGGCCAGACACAAACTGAAACACTTGCAAATCGAGGGAGACCAGGAAAATGTGGCCCTTGTTTGAAGGGTCAAAAAAAAAAAGCGTCCCCGCTCCATTCTGGAACCATGTAGGTTGCCAGCGCTCTCCCCTGGGGGTCTGGACAAAAACGCTTCTCCTGATGCCACAGAAGAGGTGAGGCGGCGCCCAGTGAAGGGGCCCTCCTCAGAGGCACCCACGTGCCTTCTGGAGCTTTGTCCGGGTCTCCCCCACTGCCTCCGACTCTTATGTTCCTCGAAAAGAGGTCTTTCCTTGGAAGAGATATTAAGGTCCTGACTACCGATTTCTGGCAGCCGACTGGGAAGAAATGGAAAATCCTATAATACATTTTCCCCCCTAAGAGAATATGAGAGAATCACTGAGGCAAACTGCCTAATACAATCCCCTCCTCTAACCACCACCCCCGCCCCCACCCATAAAACAAGTTCAATGTCCAAGTTTAGGAGGGAGCCTGTGCCAAAAGCTTAACTGCCAAGTGATTTCTGCCACAGCCCCCTTCCCCTCCCCACCCCCAGCACCGACTGGTCCTGGGCGTTCTCGGTACAAAAACACCACATCGACCTCAGCAGGGGTGGGGGAAGAGATCACTCTTCCCTCTAAACGCTGGATTCTTCCATGTGCTTCTCAGCTGTGGAAAGGTGCCCACCCTACTCAGCTTACTTACCCTAGGATTTCTGTCTGAATTCCCACTTCTCTGTGGGTAAACAAATGATTCATGCAAGCCAACTGGACTTGTCTTTTGTCACTTGTGGGTCAACATAAAGGACACAAAGATATTATTAACAGGAAACTATTACCAAAGCCTTCACCCTTGTAACTGTGACTGACAACTCAGGAAACGGGAAGATGCTGAAATCCGTGATCCAGCCAAACTCGTACTGATTAGAGGTTAATCAGATTTTACGGGGGGAGACACTTTAAAGGAACTAGTCTGAAACCAGTGAGTTGAAGGGTGCCGTGGTCAAAGAGGCCGGGCCTTGGGCCAGTCCGCTGGGCTTCTGAGTACGAATCCAGGGCACCAAAAGCTTGTGGCCTCCGCTCACTGTGGGAGCACTTAGTCATACTTAATTCCATCTCTCTCGTTCCCTACCTCGGTGGGAAAATAAATCACACCCATATCTTATTTCTCCCTCAAAGATAGGGTAAGAACATGGGCTGGAGAGGGTAGGGATTCCGGTAAGCACTCCGTACGGCGCCCTCCAGCACTGGGCTTCTCTGGGGTTGGGAAGTGTCATTTCACCCGTGTCCTTGAGTTAGAACACTATTGTCAAAACACAGCGGAGGTACCTGTCACAGCCCCAGTGTGCCACGTGGGAGTGACTGGGGCAGGACATCCGTTACCAAGCCCAGTCCTGCCCACGCATTTTAAAAAGAAAAGCCAGGGGCACCTGGATGTCTCAGTCGGTTAAGTGCCCGACTTCGGCTCAGGTCATGATCTCGAGGTTTGTGAGTTTGAGCCCCACATCCGGCTCTGTGCTGACAGCTCAGAGCCTGGAACCTGCTTCAGGTTCTGTGTCTCCCTCTCTCTCTGCCCTGCCCTGCTCATGCTCTGTCTCTTTCTCTCTCTCTCAAAATTAAATAAACATTAAAAAAAATTTTAAAAAGCAAAATAAAAAGAAAAGCCAAATGCAGTGAAACTCAAACTCATTTTGAAACGTTTTCAGGGCAGATGCTCTTCAGTAGGCTCGGGGTGTCAGGATGGGGAACGAAGTGCGGAGGCAGAAACTCAGATAAGGGAAAAACTAATCTGAGAGGCAGCAGGGAAAGGCTGCAAACCACACGGATACGAGCAAGCACAGGGCAGCGATGTGTCGACCCACCAGCCAATCAGACACGCACGCAACGCACGCCGTGTGCTAGGGTAGCACAGGACAGTCCTCAACCAGAGACCGGATCTGCCTCCTGCCTTTGAGGACCTCGGAAAGAACTTCACACCTGACTTTGGATTCTGTGGCACTTAATAGCCGTGAGATCATGGACAAGTAACTTCACCTCTGGGAGGCTGTGTTCTCCTCTTCAAAATGGGAATGAGATTATCTACCCACAGGGGATGCCGGAAGGATCAGACAACACACGCGAAGTGCTGAGGACAGAACCTGATACATGCGAGGCAGCCCGAGAAAACAGTACTGTGTTATCGGAACTTCCGTTTCTCCACCTGCGAAACGGGAATAATCAGGTTCCGCGGGGCTGTTGAGGGTTAAGTGAGATGGTGCAGGTGCCCGGCACCTGGCACGTGTGTCCTCAGAGAAGCGGAAGCTATGTGCCCAGGGGCAGAAAGGCCCAGGACAGACAGCATGAGCCAGGCTCTCACGCCGGGGAAGGACTAGCACTCAGAGGGAAATTTGTAGAAAAACTTGTTAACTCTCCTCGGGAAAAGCAATACCGGGACACCAGAAGGAGCTCTGGGGGAGACTTAAGTCAATATAGCCCATTTTGTAGCAATTTCAAGTCCATAAAAGACTAAAAAGTTTCCAAGGAACAGAATGTCCTTGAGGAAACTGCTCTTACTCTTGCAAGGACACCACCGACCTGCCCCTCCTTCACTGAATGCGGCTTTAGTGCACACCACGCTTGTGAATTCTGGCCACAGTCCAAAGTCATTAATTTCTGGAAAGCCCTGTCTTCAACAAGGGGGTAAAAATCTCAGAAGCGCGTCAAGATGCCAGTTCTACTTCGTGGCTGACGCACTCGGTGTCAATACCCCACCTTCCAGAAGGAATCCCATTGTCCATAGAAATGAAGCCGCTACAAATTAGCCCGGGGTTTGGGGCCGGGCTTGGGACAGCTGGTTTTATAAAACTGAAATCCAAGCAGATGCTGGAATAATGCAAGAGAAAAATTCACACTGTGTCCCTCTGTTTGGTCTGATCAGTTTTCCTGACCCTTTTATGATATTCAGCAAGCATGGGATGCCAGAGATATTTGGCCAGTGTAACAGGAGCTTGGGCTTGAATTTCTCCCCCCGCCTCCCCCCTTCTCTGGGGTTCTTCTTTCACAGTTATTTACCTAATGGAAATTTCCTCTTTAATATCCATGTCCTACCGAGTAATTGCTGGTGACAGTACCTTTCTTGTCACCAGGGCAAACGGTGGCCACAAATAACGGGACAGGGGCAGCACTGGGACTTGTCTTGCGTCCTCCGGACCAGAAAGCTGCCAACGGCAAGGCCCAGCTACCAGCCCGGCTCCGAGCGCGGTGGCACTGCCCACGGTCCGCTAAGCTGGGGCCTGTCGACTCGGAAACCCAGCTGTGCACCTGGCGTCTGAGAGCGTGGCTGATGTGAATATGTGTCCTGGCGGCGGCGCTCAACTCTCCTGAGCCTCAGTTTACCTCATTGCAAAACACCTCAACTCTCAAGGGTTGAGGAGGTGGGTTAGAAGGCCTGGACGTCTGGCACATAGCAGGCCACTGAGTTTGATAAGTTTCTTTTTAAAAATTTTTTTAAATTCATTTTTGAGAGAGACAGAGACAGCGCAAATGAGGGAGAGGCAGAAAGAGGCAGAGGGAGAGAATCCCAAGCGGGCGCCTCACTGTCAGTGCAGAGCCCGACGTGGGGCTCGAACTCACGAACCATGAGATCATGACCTGATTTGAAACCAAGAGTCAGACGCTTAATCGACTGAGCCACCCAGGCGCCCCCTGATTTTTACGAGTTTCTTACAAGTGGCGCGGACACTTAAACTTGAGAGCCGTTTCCAATTCTGCTGGAACACTAGCAGAAAAACACCCGGCAGGCCCCTCAAGTTCACAGCACAGGTCTTCACCGCTTTGCTCTGACTCACACTGTTAACATATCCACAGTGAAAAACCATTCTCTGTGTGGGCTTTGCCTTGACCTTGAAATCCCCTTTTGTGATCCTGTGATAAAGAGGCAAGAGTTCAGGGGGAAAGGGATCCAGCCAGCAACGGGGACCCATCGCTGACACGAGGCAAGCCAACCGGCAAGTCCTCACTCAGCCAGACGGTGAAGGGTCGGGCCAGGACTGGGGAAGGGCATTAAAAAAGAAAAAAAGAGAAAAGAAAAAGAAAAAAGAAGGACATGGAACAAGCTGAGGTTTGGCAAGAAAGAGGCATTTTTGGACCCCAGATCTCTATCCTATCCGCTAAAAGTGGGAGAGGTTTGTCTGTTTTCAGTTCTACTTGGTTATGGTCTTGAAGAGCCTTAAGGGAAAGAGAGGCAGGAAGAGAAGCCAGCAGACACCCTACATCAGAATAATAGATGCTTTTTTAAAGCTAGGACTCGCGTTCTACTGCAGTAACAGGCCCAAGCCAATGACCTTGCTTTTTTTTTTTTTTTTTTTTTTTCTTTTTGGTCTCTGGGGATGTCCAAGCCCTTCGACCCTGGGACCGACACCATGTTGCTATTTCACGGATGAACACTTATCAGGCAGCAGACACTCCTTTTCAGTTAAGAAACAAAGTTATCCAAAGCCACCCAGAATTATCTCAGCACACAAGGTCTAAACATAAGCAGCAAAGTCAGACCTCAAGATTGTCCTCGTTTTTAACTAGCCCAGGACACACGCCTGCTGAATTGGCGAGTCTCTCTTGCTATTCTGCAACTCTGACCCAGTGGTGAACTCAGATGTTGTTTCAGATAAATCTAGAAGCTCAGAGTGGTTTGAGGCACTCTCCTAAAAGGATTGTGCCTTTTCTTTAAAAAGGATCGGTAGGGTTGGCTCTAAGGCTTTAAAAGCACAGCAGTAAGCAGATCACACAGGGGAAGCATGAAGATGATTTTCAAAAAAATTTTTTGATGCTTTATTTATTATTGAGGCACAGAGAAACAGAGCATGAGCGGGGGAGGGTCAGAGAGAGGGAGACACGGAATCTGAAGCAGGCTCCAGGCTCTGAGCTAGCTGTCAGCACAGAGCCCGACGTGGGCCTCAGACCCATGAATCGCGAGATCGTGACCTGAGCCAAAGTCGGCCGCTTAACCAACTGAGCCAGCCAGGCGCCCCGAAGACTGATTTTCAATAACGGACGCGTGCCACGGCTCAGTCACATGCACTGTCCCACACCAAGTTTGTAAAGGACCATGGGAGCAGGATGAGTCTTTAAACCCAGCTGCGGGATGGGATGGGGTCCTACCTACTCAGTCCTTCCTAAGCTTCATCATAAGCTTCTCCCCAGAAGGGGTAAGAGATCGTGTCGAGGGTGTCGGCCTCTGCTGGTCTGCTGCTGGAAACCCCTCGAAGCACACGGGAGGAGCCAGCAGGTGGGTTTCCGGAGAGCCAGTGCTCGTCACAGGGAACAAGTCTCCCCACCCCACAACAGCCCTCCTGTTGTGCCATCCTAAGGAGGCACAGATTGAAAAAAATATGCAGAAACATGCACAAATGACCAGTGTCTCAGCACTGAACCAGGAGACAGACTGTTACCTAGCCCTCCGAGGTGGTCACACCGCAGTGCCTGACTTGGCCTATAAGTGATTTCAACTCCAGGGAAGCACACGGGCTCTGAAAAGCAAGGCAGGCGTCCTGGTCCCAACTCGGTCACTAGTAATTAGCCGGGGGGGACGCGAGCAAAACACGGTCTTCAGGGATCGGTACCTTCATCTGTAAAACAGGAAGAGCGCTACCCACAGAGTCGCTGGAGGAATCCAGAGATCCTGGTTGTGAAAGTTCTTGGGGGAAAGCAACACAGAGCGATGTGCAAATGCCAAGGGTTATTTTACTGCAAATCCTTTCCTTTCTTCTAAGGAGAGCACCGCTCCCCCTTCCTCCCTGACTGAACCCTGCATGTCTCACCCTGTGACGCTGGAATCACCTTATACCCGTTCTGGAACAAAGGAAAGCATAAAGAAGTCACTTATAAATAGATTGAAATCTCAAAACACAGAAACGAGAAATGGAACGGAACGTTTCACAATAGAAAAGCAGCTCATGCTCATCTCATTTCTAGTCACAAGGATTTCAATCTTGTGAAGCACTTGGTACTTCAAACAAATAGATATATTCTCTTTAATGCCAAAAGCCTGGGAAGGAAGGGGGTGGATGACTCCATAAAGAATAAAATCAGGAATGCTAGGCACTACTGTACACTGGGCTTCTTACTGAAAAATAAGATATGTTTCAAGGGTTTGAAATTTCTTGATGAGGTTTTCTTGTGTGTGTGTGTGAAAGATAGTTGTCTCTACCTGGTTTCTTCAAACGAGAAATTTTATTTATTTTTTATTTTGTTTTTTTGAGAGAGAGAGGGCACGCATGCACAGAGGCGGGGGAGGGGCAGAGGGAGACGGAGGGAGAGAATCTTAAGCAGGCTCCACACTTCGCACGTAGCCGGACAATGCAGGGCTCGATCTCACAACTGTGAGATCATGACCTGAGCGAAAATCGAGAATCAGATGCTTAACCGACTGAGCCACCCAGGCACCTCATAAATAAATGAAGTTTTAAGTGAGTAGGGAGAATAAAGGAAAGCTTCCGACCGCTGAAGACCATAGCATAACTTCTGGAACTGTAAACATGGACCAACAATGTTCACTCTGTATCAGGCATTGTACTAAGGGCCGGCTATCTACGAAACCATTTAGTAGGTTAATCCACATAACAACCCTACGAGGCAGGCTATGCTATTAGCCACATTGGACAGGCAAAGACCTTGATCACCCCCAACAAAAGGCTGCTAAGAATCTACCTATGTTTGATACTGGGTCATCTACGGAGGGAACCCAACCATGAGTTCTGTTACGCCCTCCATGGAAAATTCCTTCCTGAATGCCAGTGAAAATCGCACAGAGATGCCAAGTTGACATCTTCCCTTTCCTAAGCAGTGGTGGCGACAAACGAAGGAAGCTAAGAGAAGTATGGAAAGGATGACGTTTTCGAAAGATCACATGCACATCCTTGAACAAGAAAGAGAGTCAGGCTCCAATTTCCCTCCTTCATCAACATATCCCAACTCAGACACCCTACCCACTTCCATCACCCGTTTTGGGTTTTTTTTTTGCCCTATGCCATGTGTCCTTTGAAAGTAGAAAGAATCTACTTCCTCCTTTCCCCAAAGTCATCACTGTCATATCGGAAATGGGCCCCAAAGGACGAAGCTCTGTAAATGTCCATTCTATGGATCATATGACCGCACATTAGGTCACAGCACTGGTGTGCACCGTTTACCGCTGGGAAGAAAGATGGAAGGCGAGCTGGGTGAGGGTCGGGAACCAGTGATTTCGAGAGCCCCTCCTTGCTGCTCTCGCAGCCCAGTTTCTTACAGAAGGATTTGCTGAAGGGGAGCTCAAAGATTTGCTTTGTCGGAGCTGGTCTGGTCAAGCAAATCTAACTACAGACGAAGGCCACTGCTCCGGCAAGGACGGTTTCATGCGCTAATAAGTGACATATGTGGAGATACAAATTCAAGGGGGAGGGGATGAAGGCAGAAGAGAGCTGTGGGGGGAGAAAGAGCATGAGCTAGCTGCACTTCTGGGCAAGAAAGGATCCTGCAAGTGTGCCCGTCCGGCCTCCACTCCTCTAGGCGGTGTCGGCGCCCCGATGCTACTCCCGACAGCCCCACTCAACTGAGAGTAACAGAGCAGCCACGGCCACAGAGGAAGCTAAGGGGCTGTTTCTTACGACTGGCCGACATTTTATGGGATGGGTGGGGTAGAGCCTGCATTTGGGGAAAACCAGGCGTACAAAAGCCAACAGGTCAAGCGTTCAGGAAGTTATTCATTAGCGACTGTGATGAACGTGAGAGGAAAGTCCACGTTCGGAATTGGTGTCTGGCATCGGGAAGAACAAGAGAAGGCGAACCTCTCTTTTTGGGGGTGCGGTAAGAAGGGAGGCAGCTCAGTTCCAAGGCACTTAAGTCCCCTCACATTTCTCCTGAGACCTGGTTTGTTCCCAAGCTCAAAGGAAAGGGCAAAAGAAAGTTCTTATAGAAGTGGCCTCAAATGTCCCCAATCCTTCAGATGGGCTAAAATAAAAATGAAATGGCAGCTTAGCTATTTCCCAACAGCTCCTAAGAAACCTCCACTCCTTGCCTGTTGCCTGGATTTCTTGCTGGCCTTACAGTACGAGGCATTCTAGCCTTTGCTGTCTTTCAGCCCCGCAGCTGAGCTAGAGGTGGGCATTCAGAATTCACACCCATCTACTTCCTGGAGATCTGGGCTTTTCCAAGCCTGCTGAGTTAGCTGTTTCCAGGTTAACAGATCAGGCCTAAAAAACAAGCCTTTGAATGAGGAAGAAAAGCCAATCCATTTAGGTCAGCAGTGAAAAAGGGAACGTGATCAGGGAGGCTTCGAAAGTACCCGTACCTTTTAGAACACTCTATCCTATTAGTACAATGTTCTGTTCTTACAGTCTATCATTTACACGGAACGGTACGTCCTGGGATTCATCTGTTCCTTAAATTGTACATATGCTATACGGCACTCTATTGATCGGCTCTTCCATAATTTAAAAATGATTTATTGATTAAAACATATTTATGGAACTTGTTTTCCAAATATGTGACCAGAGGCAGAATTCATTTAAAAAAATAAAAACTAGCTTCATAAAAATCATGCCTGTAAGTGAAACACCGCCATATTAAAAAATGTGAACAGGACATTTTGTAAATTTTGGCAAGCAAGCAGGAAAAGAGGGGAAAAAAGGGAAGCCAGCAAATAAACTGAGGGAAAAAAATTAAAAGGGTGTTTGGGTGGCTTAGTGGGTTGAGCATCCGACTTCAGCTCAGGTCGTGATCTCTCTGTCCGTAAGTTTGAGCTCTGTGCTAACAGCTCAGAGTCTGGAGCCTGCTTTGGATTCTGTTTCTCCCTCTCTGTCCCTCCCCTACTTGCACTCTGTCTCTCTCTCAAAAATAAACATTAAAAAGTGTTGTTGTTTTTAATTAAAGATAACTTGGTCAGTCATCTCTTAAGAATCTTGTAGAAAACTCCTTACTGCAATGGTGGAGACAAAAGCCAACTGCATAAAGTTCTTTTCTCTATTTAATACCTTCCTTCCTCCCATAAGAACAAGGGAAATCTTGGGGCGCCTGGGTGGCTCAGTCGGTTAAGCGTCTGACTTCGGCTCAGGTCACGATCTCGTGGTTCATGAGTTCAAGCCCTAGGTTGAGCTCTGTGCTGACAGGTCAGACCCTGCAGCCTGCTTTGGATTCTGTGTCTCCTTCTCTCTCTGCCCCTCCCCTGCTTGTGCTTTGTCTCTCTCTCCCTCCCTCTCAAAAATAAATCACCATTAAAAAGAGAAAAGAAAAAGGGAAATCCTCCGTTCAGACACAGGAAGGCAAGTCTTATCATGTGACTGCAGCCCCCTCTCTTAGGTAAGGGCCACAATGTCCAACAAGGTGACCACGTGCCATAGGAGGCATTGAATATACGTTAGTACAAATCACGATTTGCCGCACACGCGCTCCATGCGAACGACACGGAGCCTGCTTGCGATGCTCTCTCTCCCCTCTCTCTGCCTCCCCCCCACGTGCATATGTGCAGCTCTCGCTCTCTCTCAAAAATAAATAAATAAACTTAACAAATTACGCTGTGGGTATAAAACCATACTGGACTTCAAAGACAAGGTGAAAAAATAACGTAGAACATCTCAATTATTCTTACATACGGATTACAAATCGAAATCAGACTATTTTGGATATTATGGGTAAAATACAAATACTAAAAATCATTTCTTATGTTTTTCACTTTTTTAAGTTCTACTAGAAAATTTTAAATTATACAAATTACATTATAAATTATCCAAATTTTAAATTATACAAATGGCTCACATGATATTTCTATTGGACAGTGCTGATTTAAAGGTCTGACTCTAAAAAGGACACAGCTTATAAAACTAAAATTGAACTCAGAAGGCACCCAGGTCTCCAATTTGAATTCATTTCTTCCACTCAGACTTAATCTCTAGACAACCAATAGTATCTTACATGGCGGCTATGCACCCAAGCAAAGAACGACAGTCCGGAACGACAGGACCGGGTCGGATTTAGGGAGAGAAAGCTGTGGTTACTCAGGATGGGAATTCGGTAGGAAGGTGGGCAGAGAGTGATTACGGGGACATACCCACATCACCTCCTACTGTAAAACTGTTCCCCGCTCCAGTGTGAATGGCTACAAATCTCTACTTTTCCAACTGCAGCCTGGCTCTCCCGGAGGCCTCTGCAGAGCTCTGCGCGGCCTCCCCCTGCACACAACCCCGCGGGGTTACCCACTCCTTCCACGCGATAAGGCAGTGCAGCCTTACTGGCACTGCGCCCACCGCCACGCAGTCCTGCCCCAGTCTGTACCCTCACACGGGGGGCGGGCTGTGGCACGCAGCGTCACCAGTCCAGTAACAGGGGCCGCGGCAGGTCTGCTCACCTGGCACCCCTAAGCGCCTAGCACAGTGGACGCTGCTGGAGCCAAAGAAAGATGTGGTTTGCATTCCCTTTCAACTCTGCCAGCACCGCCCCACTGCCTCTCCACACACATGAAGATGCTACCAGGGGAAAAGAAGTCTCCAGCTTCAGTGGATAAACGGAGGATTTGCTGGATCTAGAGGCTTCTTCCGTGCTCCTCTAAGGCCCTGACATGGATGCTGCTCGGGCGATCCTCTCTTCTCTCATGTCTCCAGTCTTCCCGGCCTCTTCCTTTCAGACTGACAAATAAAACGGACTCTGCTCTATCCGAAAAAGGCCTTCCTCGGGGCGCCTGGGGGGGCTCAATCAGCTAAAGCGTCTGACTCAGGGTGTGAACTCACAGTCGTGAGATCGAGCCCCATGTCCCCGTGTCGGGCTCTGCTGAGCATGGGGCCTGCTTAGGATTCTCTCCCTTTCTCCCACATGCACTCTCTCTGTAAAAGAAACACACAAACAAAAAGGGCCTTTTTTCCCCCTAAAGCTCCCTGCCATTTGGCCCCTCTGTGGCCATATCTTTTACAAGAATGTTCTAAACTTACTGCTGCCACTGTCAATTTCTTCTATTAACTGCAGGTTCTGAAGGCGTCTGCCTAGACAGGCAGGACAGGGATCAAAACATGTAACGGGGTCCAACACCCCTTAAGTTCTGACAAAGCTGGAAACAGAGGGGAACAAATCTAGTAGCAGTTAAAGACTGATTTCTTAGCACCTCACGCAGATAAGCAGGATCCCAGGCATCATTTGTTCCTGGGCTACAGGGGTAAAGCCTAAGGGCATATCCACCAGGCAGCATCTAGTGAAGAAAACAAAAACCATCCCAAGTCCAAGCAAAGGCAGGAGACAAGACAGAAAGAGTTCCCTGAGGTGGATGGGACCGCTATCATGTCTCTGCATAGGGTGCCCTGGCTTTGCTGACGGCAGGAAGGGATCTCAGATCTTAACGACTGCTGGTAAGTCTACCAAAGGGCTGGGGGAGGGGAAAACAGGAATTCATTGCCTTGGATGTTTTTTAATCTTCAGATAAGGGCCACAACTTCCTGTCAGACAAAGAGGAGCGCAGGATGCACTTAAAATGAACTTCAGAACTTCAAAGAACAAGAGGAGAGGGGCGCCTGGGTGGCTCAGTCGGTTGAGTGTCTGACTTGGGCTCCGGGCATGGCTCAGGGCATGATCTCGCAGTTCGTGGGTTTGAGCCCCACGTCAGCTTCCGTGCTGATTGCTAGCTCAGAGCCTGGAGCCTGCCTTCGGATTCTATCTCTTTCTCTCTCTCTCTCTCTCTCTCTCTCTCTCTGACTCTCCCCTGCTCACACTGTCTCTTTCTCTCAAAAACAACAACAAAAACATAAAAAGAACAAGATGAGAAAGTGAAACTGAGAGATGGTCCCTTTAAAACACTACCTCCCTCTAAGGATTCAGTGAAGGTGGCCCTTTAAGTTCAAAGTGGGGGAGGTGAGAGTGAAACTTGTTGAAGGCACACGACAGAGCCTGGCACAGAGCCTGGCACGGAGTGTGGATGTACACGCGACAGAGTCAACTCTAGAACAGACAGGTGCTGGTGCCCACAGTGAGCCAGAATGAGTCCACGGTAGCTTTGGCAATCACTGACCAAAAAGACCAAAAGACTCCGCCATTTGACTTGGAAGTCTATATTTCCAACAATGTGCTTCTTCATGTATGCGAATACATTTTCTTATGTTGAGGGGTTTCTGGTTTAGGACTTTGCTGGTACTTCTCTGCCTATTCTGTATATAAGCTCTAGATGACATTGTGGAGATGAAGAGATTCGAGCCGAGGACTCTCTAAGGCATTTTACGGGGAGGCAGAGACGTCCCTAGGAAAACAGCCCAGGAAAGTGGAAATCACAGCGGGTCCGGAGCCACACCTTTGGGTTTAAATTCTGCCTTCACTCACTGGCCGTGTGATCCTGGGCAACCTCTTGGAGACTCGGTGCCTTACCCGCAAACTGAGATGCTGCCTAACACGCAGGTCCGTCTGCTCCTTCCTCCTTTCCTCCCATCCTTCCCGCACACATAAACTTACTTATAATCAACAACGTTTCAGGGCTGGCTGTTCTGAAGGCTGGCGATGCAGCAGGGGATAAAACAGACAAAACTTTGTCCCTTACGGGCTATCTGCAAATTCCAGAGACAATCACATACATAAATAAAATGGAAGTGGTAATAAGTGTAAGGGAAGAAATGAAGCAGGTAAGGAAGAGAAGAGACGGTGCTGGAAGGTGGGGGGTTCGGCTTTAGATGGAGGAGGGGGCTCCAGGAAGAGCTTCGGTGACAAAGGAACGTTTGGACAAAGCACCCACAGGTGAAAACCATGGGACCACAGAACATTCCAGGAAGAGAGAACTGCTGGAGCAGAGCCCTGAGGCCGGCAGGTGAGAAGTGGCTGGAAGGTCCCACGATGGGCTGAGTGCGGTGGAGAAAGGGGAGGGGTACGAGGTGAGTTTAGCACAGGACGGGGCAGGCCGCACGTGCCTAATAAACCACTGGGCAGATTTAAATTTTCTCCGCGGAGTGGGATGGGAAGCCACTGGAGGGGTCTGAGCTGAGGAACGACACGATCTGAGCTACATTTTGTCACGTGCGGTGGCTCCAGATGCCGCCTGGAAGAACAGATGTGAAGGCGAGAAGCCTGGTCAGCAGTGGTCACCTGGAGGGAGGCCAGGGCACAGCTGACCGGGCTTGCGGACACCCTGGAGATGTGGTAGGACAGGAGTCTGTCAAGGATGACTCCAACGCATGACCTGAGCGGCTGGAAGGAAGGAGAAAGGAGAGACGGCATAACGTGCCTCTCACGCGGGAGACGATCAAGTACTGGTTCTTCTTTATACTCAGTGCTGATTCACAGCACAGGTGTCCAAGATGGCGTCAGCAGGGCCACATGGAAGCTGGGAGAGATCTGGAGGGAGAACAGGCTCCACGCAAAGAAGGCACACCTCTCCCTCCAAAATCCCGCATCTGTCAGAGATGAGGGGATGAGAGGCCGACCGCCATGTGGTCAGTTGAGTGCAGAACCATGTTTTTTTGCCCAGAACTGCAAAGGACCCACGGAGGGGGTGCCTGGGTGGCTCAACTGGTTGGGCATCCAACTCTTGATTTGAACTCAGGTCATGACCTCACTGTTCATGGGATTGAGCCCCGTGTCAGGCTCTATGCTGAAGCGTGGAGCCTGCTTGGGATCCTCTCTCTCTACCTCTCCCCTGCTCACATGCTTTCTCTCTCTCAGAATAAGCATTAAAAAAAAAAAAAAAGAAAAGACCCATGGGAAAGAGCAATAAACCATGAGCTGAGGACCCAACAGAAATGTAGAGAAACAGCAGATTTTGTGCTCTGTGCAAACATCTCCAGCTCCTATACAAGTGACTCGGTCTACCCAGCCTGGGACGCGCGGCAGCCACAGACGCTCAAGTTCTGAGGGACGGAGGTGGGGCCACACCACTGGGGCGCCGGAAAAGCAAGGAGCAGAGACCTCACTCCTGACGGACCCATCAGGTTTTACTGCTCCAGGGGCCTCTTCTTTATAACATTTGTCAAGCAGCCCAACCCAAGTTCGGTCCCCCAGCCCATACTGCGATTTCGAGCATGCGACTCAAGTCCCAAGAAGTCACCGGGAGCCCTTTGGAGCCTTGGCCCAAATACTGGCAACGAGACAGCAGCTGTTTCTGCCCCACGATAAACGTCCCCTCTGAATCTGTACGTGAAAAGCTAAGATTCCAAATGCAAATGGGCGCTGTTACCGACACAGGAAAGAAGGGATTTCCAGAGAAAAATCTGCTGACTTGAGTGGATGAGGCAAGAGAGGGTGGAGGGTAGAAAAGTCACGGAACACATGCTAACACAGACTGTGCTCTTCCCTCTCGTGTTTAGGCCAGACCTAGTTTAGCCAGGCCTAAGGGACACGGCGAAATGGTAACGGACTGATCAAGGGAGGTCCGATACATTAATTCCCCAGTGGTGGTTTGGGGACCGAGGGCGAACATTCCGTCTGCTGAGCTCCCAGTCCGGCAGAGGAGCCCAGCTGAAGAGCAACCTCGGGGCCTCCCTCCTGCCTTTCTAGTCCACTTGTCTCAAGTGAGGCCTGAATGCCTTCTCCTTCAGCCGGGCCTTACAGGGTGCTTGCTCTGGGCTCTGGGGAGGGAGATTTTCTGCTATGTCCAGATGCAGATATCAGGTTAATTGGATGCCGGAGGCAGCCCGGGCCCTAGTACTAGACGGAGTTGCTCTGGCCAGAAAGAACAGTTGGGCTGGATTTGCGATCTCCCTGCTGTGAACAGGCCGTGATTTGGTCTGGGCTCTAATTATATAAAGAGCAAGTTAGGTTGGTCTTTTCTGGAGGGCATGGGGGCTGTTGATGCTTTTGGCCCCCTCCGTGAAAGACATAACTGCTCTACCCACATACGTAAAAATACTTGCAAAACACTTAACAGTTTCTATGTGCAGATTTTGGGCAAATCATGACACCACCAGGCTTAGAAAGTGAAAAACTCAGGTCTCTTCCCCTTCCAGCTGGTAGGGGAAGGGGGAGGGGAGAGAAGAAGGGAAACAAAGGGATAGAAGATGGTGGGCAGTCTCCTCCTCAAGAGACCAGCCGCCCACGTGGCATGCCTTCCTGTCCCCATGGCCTGCTGCCCAGGTGCTGGTACTCCTGAGCCACCTCCCCTCGTGTTCCACATCCCCGAGCAAGCCCTGTTTGGGTGGCCCCATGTGCGCCCCTTGAGGCCTGCCCCTGCCCCCCAACTTCCTGTCCACATGGCCAACATCTCCTTGAACTTCAAGATCTGGCATCGGCATTCCATCCTCCTTTTAGGCCTTCCCTGCCCTGGGCTGAAAGGCTCAGTGTCCCCTGTCCTACCCCGCCAGACCTGCACACTTCCGTCCCAACACCCACAACGTTCCTTGCACACATCTGTTCACAGGACCTTCTCCGGTGCTGGACGGTGACCTTGAGTGGGGAGGACCTGTTATATTCCTGTTGGTTTCCTCTGTGCCTAGGACAGGGCCTGGCATTTTCAGTGGTCCACATCCAGCTGTGAACTTGTTTAGACACAAGAAATACCAGCTCTGTCAAGACGAGGTTATGTTATAACTTTATACTAGTCAGTTGTGCTCATGGAGCCAGAGCAAAGCTGCAATGCCTTCACCGGGCATCTCGAGTCGACAGGCTGCAAGCATTCCCTGGTTCTCAGCCACGTGCTTTGGCTTGGAGGGTAAGACATCTTCAGGAGAGCTAAGTATACAACACAGGGCACTACAGGAAGGGGCTTTCAACTGTGACTCCGATTCTCTGCGGCCCCCTGCAGCCTTACATAGTTAATTCTGATCCCGCAGAAGGGGTCCACGAATGAGGCCCATTAGACAGGGTACGACTTCTGCAAGGGGCAGGCCGAGAGTGCGGGATCTGAGTCAGAGAACCTGACTCTCACCCTGGCTCTCTCCACGGCCTCGGGCAAGTTACTTAATTACTCTGAGCAGCACCCCCCTCCTCATGTATAAACTGGGACTGACACTTCACGGGGTCACAGTGAGGATTACGTAAATCAGTTCCTGTGAAGGCTCAGAATAGTACCTCGCACGCAGTCAGCGAAGCAGTCAGTAAACGTTAGTATCTTTTTTAAAGCTACCCATGAGCTTAAATTCAAAATTCCCTTCGACTGTGTAAATCAGCACAGCGGCTTTCCTGTGTTTTCTACGCAGTCGAGAGAAGTGTAATTAACATTTTAAACGCCAGTAGAAAGAACCCACTATCACAGCCCCCATGGTCAGGCTAATGACTCCACTCTGGCTATCTCTCTCACAAATCACAAGGCAGTGAGCAAGCCTCCTGGACGGTCAGCTCTGGGAACAGATTCTGTGAGACAAAGGCAAGGAAATGCAAAATTAACATTGTGGTTACTCCTTATCAGAACCCAGACAAAGCCAGATGCACCAGCACTCCAGAAATGAAGGAAGCAGGGCTGCTGGCTTTTGACTGGAATTTCCTGGGATTGTTACCATGTAGCACAAGGTTGATCTAAATAAATGTTTCTTTGTCACAGTCACGCTTATCGCTTATGTGAACTGTATCACAAATAATACAATGAAGGCTCGGGTTTGTGCTCAATAAACAAAACTGCTTTCAAGAAATGTATCTTTACCAGGCTGATGAAGAAAATACCACAAAGTACCTAGGTCTATAAGTAAGTTCATTTTACTGCTGGGGGTGGCGGTGATATAGAGGCTAAATAAACAAACAGAAAAGCAAGTAAATCAAACATTGTCAGGTGACGTTTTTTCTTATGTTGGTTTCGCTGTAAAATGAATTACTGTGCTAGCGCCTCACCGAATTTTCAAGGCCGTGCATGGCCTGACGCTGCAAACCATAATGCCACACGGCCACCATCCCAGCAACTCAACTGTAAGAGCACTTACGGTGTGTGACTCTCAGCAGCGCCCCCTACAGCCGGCAAGTGGCTTTTCCAAGTGGATGTTGGTGGGGGGGAAGCTAGAGCGCACGGCAAGTTGGAACTTTCCGCCCAGATGTGTCAAACCGGGGGAAGAGGGCACAATTCAAGCAGTCCACCTACAATATTTCAAGAACAGAGGTCTCCTGGGAAAATGAGGCAACCTAGGTCTTTGAAGGTTTATGTAATTCTATACAAATAGCAGCTAAAACGGATATAGTATGAGGCAGAAGGAATGACGGCTTAAGATTAGAAAGAATCAAACGTTCAGGCTCTTTAATTTGGTTTTTCTTCTGTTTTGAGGGATAAAAGAGAGAGCAATAAAGAATGCGCTAGAAATTTGGGGAATGCACTCCAAACCTCTCCCCCCTCACCTCTCCTACACACACACACACACACACACACACACACACACGCACGCACGCACGTACTTTCTACTCCTCTTTGTAAAAGGCCTTTAATTAGCTCACATCCTATCCTGCCTGGGCTCCCTGATACACTCTGACACCAGCTGGCCGGCCAGGCAGTGGGCTCACAGTGCGGGCCGGGGAGCGGGCTCCCAGCAGACCCCCCGCCGCTCTTACCTCCGCAGATGCCTGAGGAGGTCGGTACCCCCTCCAGGCCTCCTGGGAAGCCGCCCAGCAGGTGCCCATTGGCAACAGTTTAGTGTTACAGGCCTGAATGAATGATCCCCGCAGGAGCTGCCGACTGTTTTCACAGACACAGAAGGCAGTCAAAAGTCCACCGCGTGAACTTGGGATGACCCCAGCTGCAGAGTCACTGGCGGGTTCATCGGGAGGGCAGGCACGCTTTATTAAACAACTAATACTCTTCACAGATAACTTTCCGAAAAAGCAAAAGTGTTAACTCTTTGCAATCTTGCTCTGACAAGCAGGCGGAGGGGCTCCCCTGAGTGGCTGAGGGTTTGGACCCAGAGGAAGATTTTAGGACCGAAAGAAGGTGGTCACGTGGGGCCCGGAGAAGGGTCAGGACTCAGCCACCATTTGGTCCGCGGTTTTGTTAACATGTTCCAGATTAAAGTGAAAGGCAAAAAGTGCCCAGTTTCAGGCCCCTACTTCGGTTAGGACAGTGACAGCCTGGTGACAGGCGACCCCACCGCCATGCCAGCAGAGGGGGTGTCCAGAACCCCCCACCCCCGCCCCCTACCCCGGCCCCGGCCCACTTGGCCAGACGGGCAACAGGAGGGTAACCAGGCTGTGCAGAAGGCAGCAGGCACGGGGCTCGGCGCAGGGCTCAGTCTGTCCCCGCAGCCTCGGGCAGCAGGAAGCCCCTCCTCGGAGGAGGACTCAGAAAAGGCACACGTTCGTTCAGATCAAAGTGTTTCTTAGAGTCCAGTTCCTTCAGGCTGGCTGCGCAGCGGCCATCGAACACGGTGTGACCTGCAGCGGTCCGCGAGAGGACGAGGAAGGGAGCACGGCCGTTTCTCCCTCCGTTAGACCCCACGCCGAAGGCTCTCTTTTCCCCTTTCCTCTCCACTCCCCGTCTCCTGACTCTTCAGGAGGGGTCCAGTGACAGCAATCATAATGAAAAACATGCCGATAAACATATAAACATTTGGGGAAAGTTCAAAAAAATCCGTATTAACCAACAAAGTTCCGTGGATTGTGGCATCAACCGAAGGCTCCGGGCCTCGCCGAGTTTCCTGTTGGGCTCATCTCACCAGCTGCTCCCTGCCTCTAACTGCAGGGGGCTCCCTCTCTGTGTCTTGTTGGGCGGGGGCTCGTCTTGCTTTCGGTCTTGCTTTCGGGTGAGGTGCCGTTCTGCCCAGGTTTGCTCGCTGGATGAGCCAGGGCCGGAGGCGCTGTGTTTCTGCTGGGTGGACCTTTCCCCAAAACAGATTGCTTCAGCCCATCGAGCCCTCGAGAGCTTCTCGCAATACCACACGCAGTGCGTGGGGTTAAAACTACTGAGCTGAGTAGGATGTGGTCTCTGTTCCTCACGGGGCTCAGTCTAGCCTGGAGAGAGATGTCTCGTACAAACCTAGAGTCAACGTCAACAATGCTGAGAGAACGTACCCAGGGTCAGGGCCCTGGGCCCTCTACTCTCTCCTCCTTCACTTCTAGAAGGACAAGGGAAGCGGACACCCACAGCCTGCTGACTCCTACCTCAGAGACGATACCAAGATCTGTAGCCAAGAAGCCCTGAGTCGTAGAGCTGGCCCAGTGACTAACGAGCTGCGAGATCCTTACTGGGGCTCAGTTTCCCCATCTGCAATTCGAGAGGGCCAACAGCTGACCTGCAGATCTGTGTTCTACGGGTGTCTTCGGACATATCAGAGATGGTGCTGAGGGTCTGAGCGTGGGAGGAGCTGGCTTGGTGGTGCTCAGCGGGAAAGAGTGACAAGACTTGCAGGTTCAAGGCCTCTCTCGGGAGGAATACACGCTGGGCCTCGGCGGAAAGGGAGAGGTCAGAGGTGAAGATGCTGCAGAAAGTACTTGCAGGACAGTCTTCTCACAGAGCTCAGGTGTTTTTTTTTTTTTGGTAAATCTGACATTAGATACTGTTCACTCTCGCGTTTTCCCTTTTATAGAGAAACAAGTGTTCAGTCCCAAGAATACTTCTCTCTCCATGTAACTTATTCCTTGAGGCACTTCAACTTGTCTTGGCATTGGTTTTTATTTTTATTTAAAAATTTTCAATGTTTTTTTATTTATTTTTGAAAGAGTGTGAGTGTGTGTGTGGGAGGGGGGTGTCAGAGAGAGAGGGAGACACAGAATCCGAAACAGGCTCCAGGCTCTGAGCTAGCTGTCAGCACAGAGCCCGACACGGGGCTCAAACCCATGAACTATGGGATCATGACCTGAGCCGAAGTCGGACGTTTAACTGACTGAGCCACCAAGGCGCCCCTTAGCGTTGGTTTTGAAATATCAGACTGCAGCAACCTTAGAAACTCTCCCTGCTGATGCCGCTGGACATAACATCAACCAGGTACACACACGGCGGCTAGGGAGGAGCAGGCGGCTGAGGCCTGTCTGGTTTTGCCCTTTTGCTGGTTTCCTGGCGATCCTGAGGCTGGAAACTTGCGCGTCTGACGGACTTCAGAGCCAGCCGTTCACACGCCGCAGTGCGGGGGCCGTGGCAATGAAGCCCTCTCTCGGAAAGTAAGACAAGCCTCACGGCTGTCTCCTCGTGTCCAGAAGCCCCCCTGCTCACCCCCCTACCCCCCTCGCTGGGAAGACGGTCTGGCGGGAAAAGCAGGGGGCTTACAGTCACGGGGCCCAGTATCAGCACTGACTACATGACTTAGGCAAAACCACTGAACTCGTGTGACTGAATTTCCCATCACGAAAAGGCATGTGGTTGTCGCACCTGCCCTGC
The DNA here is from genome assembly GCA_004023845.1 of Helogale parvula. Classification (NCBI taxonomy): domain Eukaryota; kingdom Metazoa; phylum Chordata; class Mammalia; order Carnivora; family Herpestidae; genus Helogale; species Helogale parvula. The sequence continues at coordinate 73,523 of PJEM01005503.1, read as the reverse complement.
TGGCCGCGGCGGGACGCTGTGAGGTTGGGTTAGACATGAAAGTTGCTTTAACTCCCGAGGGGGAGACAGCTTTCTAGGGCAGCGATGTGGCCTGTGGGGAAGAGCCTGCTGGGCTGTTAAGGAGCCCTGGGTCCTCGTTGTCCTCTGCAAGCTCCCTGTCCCTCCAGGAGTCCAGTACCTTCTATGTGACTTGATTTCTTCTTCTGTCAAGTGTAAATAGTGCCTGCGTTCCTTAACGTAACATCTAAGTTGGTGAAAACCAAATAATAGCAAGAGTACGTTGCAAAGGTGACATCTCTGTAAAAGTACAAGGAACGATTAGAAGTTCTTCTAGAACCGACTTTGGCATCATCCCTGCCAATTTTCACGTTGCCAGTAAAGAAGATATAATCCCACCAGCCCATAATATCCTGCTTTGAAACATTCGTAGGCATCAAAGCTGAAACAATGGACTGTTTTCGGAATTACGTTCTGCTCAATTTTCCTTTCAGTGAAAACACTGAAAGCGATTGCCTCCAGACCAATGTGGTGTTATATACATTCAATAGCTTGCAGGGAATGTTTACTTAAACGTCTTCCTCTAATAAAGCAAACAGATATTTCCCATAAGTATTATTTTAATTCATTAGATTAAGAGGGAATGGGTTTCCCCCTCTTTCCCCTCTAACCGTCTCCCAAGGCTTCCTGATACCTTAAGCAAAGCCTGGGCGGGATCCTAAAATGTGTGCCTGGCCCCGTTCTATCCCGGTCAATATCCTAGATGCTGAGTGACGGGGACGGGAGAGGAGAAATAGGACCCTGAAAATCAACAGCCTTTTCCTCTTGGGTGTTTCAATACATACAGCAGGATTCCGGGTCTTGGTTGGCTTCTGATGTGCTTGGGAAGAAAGTCACACACAAACTTGGAAAGCTGTAGAGCAGACAACACAAAAAGTCCAGCAGACACATATGTAATGACCATGTGCTGAAGGAATACCACGGGAAAATGCTGATGGAAAGCCCTAGATAGAGAAGAATGCACATGGATACGGCCCGGATCACTTCCATTTTCCTACAATAAAGACTCATAGCGAGTCACAGGGGAAACTGGCAAAACAACAAAAACAAAGACACAAACACACCTGACAGCGAATAAGATCTTCGCCTCTCAGGAGCTAAGAGTCCAGTCTGGGACGCACGGGAGCACACACATAATCGGGCCACAATGCCACTCAAGCCCATCTCAGCCTCGAAGAATACAGTGTTCGGTCCCTCGGCCCCCACACACGTATCCCGGAGGAAATGCAAGTGCTTTGCATGGACCCCAGTTGCAAATACTCATTCTCCCTATTCTTGTCTGCCTTACCTGTTCCACAGCCTTCAAAAAACCCCACATTTTTTAAGTCTCATGCTCCAGCATCTAGCACAGGACCATGATAAATGTCTGCCCAGTGGATGTTTGAGACAGGTGCACAAGTGGCTATTATTTTCCAAGGGCAAATGCGGTCACTGCCTTAATGGAAGCACAGGGTGCCCTTAAAATTCAGAGTGGGGAGAATCTCGCAGGGCATTTGGACTGGACCTTAGAAGGTTGGAGCCTTCTGGCTCGAGACGGGGAGAAGGGCATTCCAAGCAGGTAGGATTATGAGCAAGAGTGCAAAAGTCAGAACAAATATGACTTGGGGAAATAGAAAGCGCCCTGGACAGTCAGCTGTCACTTTCCCTTCACTCTTTACTTGACTTCCCCAACGGAGTTCCTAGTTTGGGGGTTTATCTCCTCCCTCCTCATGTGCCAAACTAGATGTCCTTGTTCTCGGAAATGTCTTGGGAAGGTTTCCCCACCGGTACTGAATCTTTCCCACGTGCCCATCTGAGGCAAGTGTGGTATGCCTCTGCCATTTACTGGCCAACCGTGCCCCCGAGTCACCACTTCAGGGCGTGCTGAGCCTCCCCTAAAGAGTTAGGCCTGGACGCGTCACCACTGGGCTACAGGGGAAGCCAAGGAAAAGTCAGAAGTATCTCTTTTGTCTTTCATGGTCTCTCTCACCTCCCACACTGTAGAAATTACTTAACATAATATCCTGATGTGAGCTTAGATCATCCATCCTACTATCCTCCACACCGCTGTAAAACTCTGGTCCTACAATTCTTCCCCCCACACACTGTGTCCGTGCGCCCCCAAACACGTGGTTCCCAGACATTTCACACCAAGAGCACCGTGGTTAATGAAAGATTCAAGAAGCCTCTAAAAAAGAAAGATACATTTTTCTCCATCTCTGAAACCCACTCTGCGGGGGAGGGACAGGCTAACAAGGCTAACGGACAACACTGGTGACAGAAACCCCAGGCCGAATACGAAGTAGATGTCCGTTTCTACATCCTGTCCAGCAACGTTCTGGCATTCAGGAAGCCAAGGAAGAAATCCAAAGCTCTATTACTTTCTGTCTGGCCATTCTGGGTGAGTTATTTACCCAGTTACTTATCCATGGGCCTCAATTTTTTAAGCTTTTATTTATTTATTTTGAGAGTCAGAGAGAGAGAGAGAGAGAGAGAGAGAGAGGGGGCACGCACAAGAGCATGTGAGCAGGGGAGGGGCAGAGAGAGAGGGGGAGAGAGATCCAAGCAGGATCTGAGCTGTCAGCATGGAGCCGATGTGGGGCTTGATCTCACAAACCATGAGATCATGACACGAGCTGAAATCAAGAGTGGAACACTCTTGGGGCTCAATTTCTTCATGGTGGAGGGAAGAATATCACCTGGCTGGCTTTAGGCATATGGAAAGAATCATGGGCATACGAATGCTTCGTCAACAACTAAAAATCAGGACAAATACACAACAGCATTATTATTATCTCAATAAGGAATGCTTACATTCTGGTAAGTTCATCTTACTTCTCCTTTTCTCCAAGAAGCAAACCGCACAGCAGGTCAGTAGAATTAACCACACAGCTCTCAGGGACAACACGGTGCCCCGGCCTTCTCCATGCGGCCCCCTGACCCAAGCAATGGTATCTCCAAGCACCTGAGAGCCTCTGCTAACAGGCCCCAGAGACAGAAATACCTCTACAAGATCTGAACCGCTGTCCCGTGGACTGCAGGGAGGCGAGAAAGGAAAGGCGTATGAAAGAAAATGAGTTTCCTTCCTGCCTTCAGTTCAGGGGAAAGCACCCTCTCCCCACTTTCACGTACTCCGTCCTAAAACGTCAAATATTTTGCTTTAAAAGGACATCCTAGTGGCTTAGAAATGCTGCAAGCAGCGGAGTTCAGGAGACGACTTCCAGAAAGTACAATTCCACACGGGTGTTCAGAGGAAGACCGCTACTGGGCACACCGGGCGCAGCCCGCAGCTCTGGTCTGCTCCTCGGCCCGGGTGGGGCAGCAGCAAAGGCCCGAGCGCCCCAAATCCTCCCCTACGTAAATCTGAATAAATCCTGGGTTGAGCACAGCAGATGTGTGAGAAAGTGCAGTCAGCTTGCTGTTCAAGTGCTTTTGAGTCCCTGTATTCGCTGTTTGGAGAGGAACAACTCTTCCAATGCTTTTCTCCCATTTCAACCCTTTTCCACGAGATCAGGGATCCCCAGATAGTAAAGACTAATTCGGAAAGCCTAGAAATGGCAGTTGGAAAAACCCCAAGTGCCAACACAGAGGAGTTAAGGTAGGCGATGAATGGAAAACTGCGTGAGCTTTACTTTTCAATGATGTCATTTCCAATTGCTTGTGCTCTAGCTTCTACAGTGGTTTGGGTTTAGCAGAGGATTTTATCCGTGAGGCTGCCCTGTGTGGAGGAAAAATATACAGGCAGACTTCCAAATCCACGTTTTTCTAAAACCTCTGGCTCCGACGTTCTTTATTTAGCTTTAATCAAGGTCACTGACTGCTGTGGTCTCGTTTTTCTCATCTGTGAAAGAGAGATAATACCCCCTTCCTTATGAAGTCCATGGGAAAATTAAATGAGACTGGCTCTGGAGAGCTCCTAGCCTGACACACGGTAGCTACTTGTGCAGGCTCTAGTATGCGTGTCCCTTCCTGATCTTGAAGGACAATACTGACCAAGGAGTCCCCTTGTTCTCCTAAGAAAATCCTCTGAGTTAGCGTTCCTTCAAAATGGAGAGAGACTTCTAGAGATAACAATTACCAGGGAGAAAGAAGTAGAGGAAAACAGACAAGATCTTCCAAAGAGAGTATTCTGGCGTTTCACTGCCAAGAATCAGAACTTGATGTGTCCTTCATGTGTTTATCGAAACAGATTATAGTTTTCACCCCTGCAAGAAAGGGCAGGCCCTGGCATGAATCACAGACATTGAAACGCAGACAAGGGATGCACCACCGCATCCCTGGGGGCGGCTGGTCAACCCAAGAAAGCTTGAACATACTATTCTTTTCCTCACCATGTTTACACTGGGGCAGAAAACCACTATTCTTTGGGGGACACAAATATTTCCTGCCTTTTCAATTTAGCAACTGAACATACTTTTCCACCACACAGACTGTAGTTTTGGAAGACAGAGTGGATTCCTCTGAAATACGAGATGTTAGTCTAAGAAGATAACTTAAGGACCCGATTCTTCACTGAACTACTATGAGGGCATGAAGACAAATGTGAACTTCTCCAATCTTTCTGTTTCAAAAACAGAGCTCTGATGGCCGTGTCATTTCCCTGCTACTTCTGCCCATCGGACTGCTTGATGGGGGTGATTAAAGGGGGCAGCGAGACCCCATCCCCCGAGCTCTTCGATGAGCGCGCCCACCAGGGAGGCCAGCGGTCACTCACGGGACTCCCCGTGTCACCCAATGCACTTCCGATTCCCACAGAGACTTGAGATTTGACCAAGTGAGGATAAGTCACGGATGGGTCATTTGGCATCTAAAATTTTCCTCTAACCAAAAAGAGCTCAGACTAAGGGAACCATGTTAGCATTCCAGGTTATCAGAGGAAAATAAAACAAAAACTCTGTTGCCAAGAATTTGAGTCATTTCTCCATATACAACAACTTGAAGACACCTCCTCTTCGCTGGAAAAGAAATCCCCTGGGTGACCTATTTAGATCAAAGTCTTTTTGAAAATAGCAAACTCCACATTCTCTAAGGGACAGAGCAGTGTCTGAATTGAATTTCACTTAACCTAAAGTTTCGTGCCAACAGAAATGCACTGAAACCCCAACACTTATTAGAAAGCATTCATCTATTACTTGTTTCTAGGTACATGGAAAAGCTATTATGAGGATAACCGGCTCAACTATAAAATGAAGCAGTCATTCGTAATGACAAAAACAGGTACACGTCATAAATTGCCTTTTCCCCTTCAGGAGCCATGCAGGCAGGCATTCAGTACATTCTTTTGTGCACAGATCCAACTTTTGCCTTGAATAAACAGTGCTCTCAGTCTTGTTTGAACCTTATAAATATACTGCCCACAAAGCAAACACAAACAAATGCTGTTTCTTAAACAAAAGGCAGATGGACTCCTCTACACTCAACAGAGTCACAGTATATACGACAGGAGCCTGGCTAATGGAAGGGGCGGGCTGAGAACCTCCGCGTGCAGGTCCCCTGGGTCACCGCTATGCCCCAGGTCTGGCCCCCTGGGCACAACAAGCCAGAGAAAGGTTCTCATGGGAGGAAAGCGGCTCCTCCGCCCGCTGTAACCCCAAACGGAGACCAAACAACTGGAACAAAATGTGACCTAAATTCCCAGCTAGGTCTTGCGCTGAACCATCGACACTGAGATGGCTCGAGACTCAATCTCTCTTTTTCTTATGTCACTTGCTTATACTTCTCTTCAGACGGGTTTCCTGAAAGCCACCAAAGTTCATTCTAAGACTGGGCAGGGCTTTTTACTCATTTTTGTTATTCCTGTTTTTATTTTTTTTAATAGAGAGAGGCACGACTAGAGCAAATCAAGTAACTACAGTATCGCAAAAGTGTAACTAAAAATGCGAGCGGGGCAGCCAGTGCAGAGGAGCAGGTCCTGGCTCTGCAGAGTCAGCTCACTGACCCCGGGGCAAGTCACCCCATCTCTCTGGGCCTCAGTTTCTTCATTATATAATGGGGTCATGCCACCCATTCTACCTACTGACTAGGTTATTCTGATGATCAAAAACGGTATCACACGAGTAGGATCATGTCGGCATTCACCAAGTTTCTTCCTACCCACTACCCACAGAAGGATGGTGATGGTCATGACCAATCTACCACGACTATGACCACGACCACCACCATTTCCTGAGGGCCTGCTTTGTGACCCAGGTGACATGATGGCAGTCACCTCACCAGCCAACAAAACGAGGTCAGATAATAAGCTTCTGGTGGGAAGTTAGCAGTGACTACTTCTTTATGTTCTCTATAGCGCCTAGAAGAAAGCCTTACACGTACAAAGGGAAAACATCATGGAGGGAAAAAAAACAAGGCCTTTCGAATTAGCTGGACTTGGTTTCCAAACCCACCCCTGTCATTTCTAGTTGTGTAACCTTGAAAAAATGATTTCACACTCTAAGAGTCATTTCCTGATTTGAAGGGTAGACATTAACACGAAGACAATGCATGTAAGAGTTCTATCACGAGGCCTGACAAACAGAAGGCAGTCAGTAAGCGCCTATAAATCAGTGAGTGTTCCATAATGACGCAGGCCATTTCCACCTTATTCCTCATCTTTCCCCTACTAATGCTGTTTGCACCCAAGAAGTAACATAAAACTATTAGGTCTTTATCCGATTCATAACAAATCGAATGGATTTAAACAATAAAACAATGACAAAAATGATGCAGAATAAAATGTATTTACCAAAAACCAACAGAAAATTCCTCGACAAAAATTTAGATCTATAGGCTTTGAGCTGGGAAATTTGGGCTTGGTAGAAACAAACACCATAAAGCAAGAGAAAGAAATGAGCCTACCATAAAACTGCGAAGATTATCAGCAAAATTAACATCTAGTGAGACACGAACCTTGAATTCTAGTACCTAATGATTTTGATGAAAATACTCTCAGTTAAAAATAGAAAATCATTAAAATATTTACATTTATAAGTACGTCAAAAGATGCCTGGGATCAGGGGCGCCTGGGTGGCTCAGTCAGTGAAGCACCCTACTCCGGATTTCGCCTGAGGTCATGATATCATGGTCGTGAGACTGAGCCCTGCGTTGGGCTCTTTGCTGGGTGTGGAGCCTGCTTAAGATTCTCTCTCGCTCCCTCTTCCTCTGTCCCCTCCTCCTGTTCTTTCTCAACCCTCCCCAAAATATAAATTAACACCAAAAAAGATGCCTGGGATCAAGAAGGCACCCGTGATCAAAAGCATCCCACACGGCCTTGATAAAGACACCAGTCCAGGGGAGGAAACCAAGGCAGAACAGAGCAGGGGCTCCATCAGTGCTGATCTGAAGAGCTCCTCCCCTTCGCTGGAAGAGACCAAGGTGCTGCCGGCTCCCTGAGAGAGGACTGAGTGACAACTGTCCAGAGCAAACCCTGAGCTCCTACGGGGACAGGAAAGGAAAGGGAATCATCCGCGCTCTGGCTGACATCTGAGCTTTTCTTAGTTCAAAAAACACTTTTTGTTTTAGAATAATTATGTAATTTCCTTGTAAGCATAAGAAACTGTTACACAATAATCACAGACATGAAGAAATCCGAGTCTGTACAAGAGAGGGAATCTATTCAATGGGCATCTCTTCAATTCTCTGGCTTTGAAGAAGGTCTCACAGATGCTCGTGAAGCCCGACTAGGTGAGAGTAGGCTTTTTGCAGTTCACGCTGCAGAAGGAAACCTGTTCATCTGACACGGTTTTGGAATTTGAAATGCTGTGCGTTCTTTAAAGACCGTATTCCAGGAAAGGGCTCTAGGAGCGATCATCTTGTCGTGGCCTGAGAAGGGGTGCAGATCTTTGAAGTTCTACCCAAAGGGGCAGAGGCCTTTTGCCAAAATCCAGGCAAGGGAGTCACGGGACACAGGCTCACAGCGTGGCGGCCAGTCCTGAAGTCACATCACCTTAGATTTGGAATCTGTTAAGTGGGTTTCTGGGGACTAAGGAGGAGAAGTAAAGGCTAAGAGAAATAAAGGGGGTAAAGGGCACAGATTACTTCCCAGCTGTATTTCCTTGAGACTAATAAATAAATTAAACAAATTAAATAACAGCTAAAACTGTAATGAAGAATATTCCAGAAGCGGATATGATGGACCGGAAATTAGAAATTTGCTATGAATAATTCACAGCATCTATCCAGTGACAAGACCTGCGGATATATTACCTTCTTATGAGACAGAATGAATTCCCCTTTTAAAATTTTTTTTAAAATATTTGTTTATATTTGAGAGAGAGAGAGAGACTAGTACGAGTGGAGGAGGGGCAGAGAGAGAGGGAAACACAGAATCCCAAGGAGGCTCTAGGCTCTGAGCTGTCAGCACAGAGCCCGATGTGGAGCTTGAACTCATGAACGGTGAGATCGTGACCTGAGCTGAAGTCAGATGCTTAACTGACTGAGCCATCCAGGTGTCACCAAAATAATTTCCCTTTTAACTTCTCACTGGGTTTTCACATACTCTTTCGCTCCTCAGGTCAGCGAGATGAAGGGAATTACCATCATCTTTTCATAGGTTTAAGAAAAAAACACCCTCAAGGTTAACAGAGAAAAAGACTGCCTAAAGGCAGGAACAGGGCTAGAACCCAGGTATCCCGACTGACAGCCCTACGCTCCCCCCCTCAATGCACCTCCCCGTGTCTGCAGATAAGGCTGCATGATCTTTGGGGAGGCATAAGCCCCTCTGACAACCCAATAAGAACTTTAGATCCTTGCTCCAGAAAAATACACGTACGTACAATACTTCTAATTATTTTCAAGAGGTTCACGGAGCTGCTCTGCTCCACTCAAAGCTACAGCCCTCCGGCCTCTGCGGCCACGCGGCGCTGGCTGGGGGGCTTGGCGAGGTGCGGGTCTGTCTTCTGACCCCTTTAATCATAGGACTCGCGCCCCCTTTAAAGGAATACTCCCCACAGGCCGGCAGTTGAGTAGTGTGGTCATTTGCACTTCCTTAAACTCCTCTGGTGTACACACAAACGCAAACAAGGCATTCCCCCAAAGCAACATGAAAGGTCCGATTTCAACCCACAAAACTTCAAGAAAATGGAGATCTTTAGCCAAACTACACGCCAACAGAATCATAAACGATCTGGGCGGGAATTCAGCGGACAGACCTGGCTTCGGGAGCCGCGGTTCCAACAAGAAATGGTAATGTGAACTTTCACTGCTTTCTCCTCTTAGATATAATTCTTATAACACGTTCAGCATTCTTGGTATCACGATAAATTTACACAGCAATTCCTCTGAGTAGCAGCCTGTGATGCCAACACTGATTAGCTTACTAAAGGCAAGAGAAATACACGAAGGACCCCAACCACATGGGGGGCAGGGTCCCCATTCAAAGGCCTTGGGTCCTGGAAGGCAGTCCCTTATGCAAATCTGACAATATAAAGCGTGGAATCCAATAAAATGCATGGTCACTGACACCTGGGGCTTCATATAGACTTGGGGGTGGGGGCTGGGGTAAGGAGCATTCCGCCCTTTCCGCTATGTTCTCATGAGGACTCGCGGGCTTCAAAGACAGTTTTCCAGGGGAAGCAGAAGAACGAAGGAACAAATGGGACTTCCATAAATGAGGGAGAAGAAAGGGCCAGAACAGTGCACCCTGGTGGCTCAGTCCGTTAAGCTTCCGACTCCGGCTTAGGTCATGATCTCACGGGTTGTGAGTCTGAGCCCCACATCGGGTTCTCTGCTGTCCATGCAGAGCCCACGTAAGATCCTCTGTCTCCCCCCACCCTGCCTCTCTCTCTCAAAAACAAACATTAAAAAGAAAAATGGGGGGGGGGCAGCCCTTTTCACCAGGATGTCACACAGATACTCTGGAGAAACCCCCACAACGTCTCGCCTGAGCGGAGGCCACAGGCAAGTTTCCAACTTCTTCATTCTCGTGCACCTTACCTCCAGAGGGTTCCGCCCAGCCACAGTGGCCCAGATGGGGTCTGATTCTCCCACTCTTTGTGCCTGAGACCCTCTTCCTCCGGAGACTAGAACACTTTGACTTTCATTTCAGGGGCATTAATAGTTTCCTGGTGGCTAATGTCTAAACATTTTACATTAATGCAAACAGAAGAGTCAAAGTGAGGACCCACTTCTCTTGTCCAGCCCATATGTTTCAAAGTTTTCATCACATCCTATCTCATTTTATCCTTCCAGTGAGCCTGTGAAGCAGGTACGCTTCAGTTCCAGTTGAGGAAGGCCTCACAAGAAACCAAAAGGGCATTTCTTTTTCAAATTAAAGCAGAGCCCAGGGGTACAAAACCAAAGAAAGTAATTATAATTTCTTTATAGTTAGAATTTCATCAAGTTAAATAAAATCTTGTAGCTGGGCATTTACAAGTGGATATGTAAGTGCTGTTAGACCCCGCTGAGGAGCTGAAGGAATGCTGGGCAATCCGCACCACCAGTGGGAGGCTTCGCGTGTCGTGGGGGGAAGGTCCAAGGTCCGAATGAGAAACGAATCAAGGCAGAAGCGGACATCCTCATTCAGACTCTGAACCTGAGTCTGTTTTCCAACCATGACTTAGAAAGCCTCTCCTGCAGGGGCTCCTGGGTACCTCAGTCGGTTAGGCATCTGACTCTTGATGTCAGCTCAGGTCATGATCTCACAGTGCGCCCCGCACTGCGTTCTATGTTGACAGCTCGGAGCCTGCTTGGGATTCTCTCTCTCTCTCCCTCTCTTTCTGCACACCCCCATCGCTGCTCTCACTCTCTCCCCTTCTCTCAAAATAAACATTAAAAAAAAGAAGAATGTCTCTCCTGCTGGTCGCCCTGCTGTAAAAGTAACAGCATTGCCTACCTTGAACCATAAGCCAAACAGCACCTGTTTAATAGAACTACCATACCTGGAACGGATCTGAATAAAGAACTATCGTCTCTAGAAAAGAGTTTAGAAAACAAGAATAAATTCCTAGCTCACACTGTTACCAAGATCACCATGCAGAAGTGTTGTTCAACTCACTTTCTCACCTGCCCTTCAAGACAGCCTCCTGCATGGCAACGTTAAAGCCTCTTTAGCCTAAGGCCGGCTTCGCCTCCGCGTGGCCCCCAGCGCAGGTGCGCCTGCGACTTCACTACAACACACCGTGCGGAAACACGCTACGGGCGCAGGTGCTCTCTCAGACCTGGTTCCTTCGGGAAAGGGTCAGTCTCTAGGAGGAAAGTCTGTGCGGTGGCGGGGAGGGGAGGGAAGCGGACGCCTTCTGATTGTCGCCAAACGGCGATTCCCCTCCAACTACCCTCCCCCTTCCCAGCTTCACACGTAAAATCAGCTCCTTCCAAAAAATAAACTGCGGAATAAAACAATGTCCACTCAACAAGGGGCCAGTGAACAAAAGTCGACCAGACAGTGGGACGCGGAGGACTATACGTGCGCTTCCTCCAGCTGCCCCGGACGCCTGTTTCAGTTTGGACTTTACCCTATTAAGCTGTGGGAAGTAACTGGTAGATTTTAGGCAGGAGAATAGCACAATCAAATCCTATTTTTTTCATTGTTGTTTAAAAAAAGTTTTTTTTAACCTTTATTCAGTTTTGAGAGAGAGACAGAGCATAAACAGGGGAGGGGCAGAAAGAGAGAAAGAGAGGGAGATACAGAATCTGAAACAGGCTCTACGCTCCAAGCTGTCAGCACAGAGCCCAACACGGAGCTAGTATGCACAGTGAGATGATGACCTGAGCCGAAGGCCGCTTAATCAACTGAGCCACCCAGGTGCCTCATCAAGTCCTATGTTTTAATTTTTAAGTTTATTTATTTTGAGAGGGAGAGAAAGAGAGCACACAGGCAGAGGAGGGGCAGAGAAAGAGAGGGGGAGAGAGAATGCTAATCAGGCTCCGTGTTGCCAGTGCAGAGCCCAATGCAGGGCTCGATCTTACAAACCGTGAGATCGTAACTTAAGCCAAAACCAAGAGTATGACACTTAAATGACTGAGCCACACAGGCGCTCCTCAAATCCTATGTTTTAAAAAGCGAGTTCATTCTGGCGGCCCTGGGCAGGCCGCAGTGGGGCCCAGGGGGTCAGGCAGCCAGTGCAGTGGCCCAGGGAAGAGACGACCGGAGCCCGGGAAAAGGCAGTGGTGACAGAGAGAAGGAAGGGGAGATACTGTCGGGGGCTCGGCGGGCCTGGCGCCTGGTCGTCAGAGGAGCGGGGAGGCGGGGCAGGTGGGTGATGAAGCACAGGCTGTAACTTCTCACAGCCTGTTAGCGATGACAGGAAAAACGGTAACGTAGAGGACCCAGAGGTTAATGACGATGGAATTTCACCTTTCATTCCTTACCTTGGCAGCAGAGTTCGATACGCCATGTGTGACATTTCTGATAAGGCCCCCGACATTTCCATACTTTATCAGTCCAGTAACCCCTTCAGAAACATCGTTCAACAGCCCCATGGGATTGCCGAGAAAGTCCACTGATCCCAGGATCCGAGCTGCCTGGCTGAGGAGTTCCTGTCAAATGGAACAGGAAAAGAAGATGAAAACCAGCACCTACTGGTGCCCGCAGGTGGACTGGCCCAGGCAAACAGGTCAGGAATCTGTCTTGTCCCCCATTCTCATCGACACCACAGTGACCTCTGAATTCTCATCAACTGCAAGTTCCTAGGCTTTCCTGAGCTCCACCTGAACTCTCCCAACCCATGTATCCCTGAGATTACTTCCCAAACTCAGAAATACCCCTCAAAGCCATTCCGGAGAATAAATACAAACTCTGCAAGAGGAAAGACTCTTCACAAACATTTGTTAGTATACACATCACACTCTGCTGTTTCTACAAATAGGGAGCTCAGCAGCATGGAGAGTTTTAGAAGGAAGTGCGGGAGGAGAGTATATTGGTAGCGCCCCCTGTGATCGGCGGGGGGTGGTGCATAGAGAAGTCATGTTCAGATCTAGCCAGCTTTCTGCGTCCAGGGTCCAGGATATCTGCTCTGTCACTCTCCTTCCATTTTAGCGGAAACATCGCCAATTAGGAAAGTTGAGGAAGGAAGCCAAAAGGACAGGAGGGAGATGCGAGGGAGGAGGGAGAAAGGGAAGCAGGTGTAGAGTATATTTTAACTTAGTTAATAAATTTGATGTGATCTTGACCTATCTGTTTATCGAAGAGTCTGAATAATAAATACAAAACGGAAAATGTCCCACTTGATTCAAAAACAATTGAAGTTCAACGCTATGGCAGGATCTCACAGGCTCCAAGAATACTGATGTGTCTGTCAAGAGTCGGCCTGTCCCCGGCAAACAGAGAGGCCACAGTCCTTTGTGTTACCATTAAAGCATCGATTAAACCCTTAAGAGTTGTTATTAAGCTAGTAGAAGTCCCCGAGACTAGTTCTCTGAGGAACAAGACCAACGGCTTGTATATCAAATACACTGTCGGAGGATTTTCACGATGTGTATGGGCTTTGTGGGCTGTGACTGACCCCTAACACAGCAAATGTTCAACTGGGTTCTCAGCAGTGATGTCTTAGTAACCGAAACCCCCAACCAACCGAAACAAACATTCTGCTTGTGCTCCAGCCACGAAGCATTTCTCCAAAGCTCACCTCCTGGAAATGTTTGAGGATATCATTGATGATGAACTCCTTGGTCTCATAGGGATGGACCCGAGTAAACGGATCCAGATTAATCACAGCGTCCTCAAACCGAATCAGGGGAAATCCCAAGGTACTTTTTAGGGCCTAGTTAGGGAAGAAAGGAAATGACACACATTAGCCATTGGATGGCCTTCCAGGGTACTATGATTTTGGATTCCATGAAAGCTGCAAGTCATACCAATTTTTCAATGAGAGTCAAGGTTTTGACATTTACAAATAAGGATTTTCCCTGTAATCATAAAAGTAAAATATTAGGAAAAAAGTCATCCAAAGTAACATGCATCACAAAGAAATAAACACTCTTAGCTTCATGCAGAGGCTTCTTACAGTCAATGTTAAGGTTGGGAGAACCACTAGGTTGTCATATACAGCTGCAGTTGCTTAATTTTCACTGTTACGTGGCATTCCAATATATAAATAAAACACAATTTATTAAACCATTGCTGTTGATGAACAGTTGTACTGTCTCAGATTTTTTGCTGCTATGAATAATGCTTCTATGAACGTTACGGACACATGTTTGGGAGCACATTTGTATGCATTTTTCTTGAATATATACCTGGCAGTGGAGCTGCTGTGTCACAAGGAATATACACGCTCGGCCCTGGTCTATACGCTACTGCCGACAGCTGTCCCCACCAGTTAAGCTGGTTTACACTCCCTTCAGCAGCCTACAAAACTTCCTGTTGTTCTACGCCCTCATCAACACTTGGTATAGACAGCCTTTTAAAAGACAAATATTCTGATGGGTGTGTGATGGTATCTCAGTGTGATTCTTTTTTTTTTAAGCTGTATTTTACTTACTTGACAGAGACAGAAACAGTGTGAGTGGGGGAGGAGCAGAGAGAGGGAGAGAGAGAGAATCCCAACAGTCTCCACATTACCAGCACAGTCCAACGTGGGGCTTGAACTCATGAAACCGCAGAGTCACAACCTGAGCCAAAACCAAGAGCCGGATGCTTAACCCACTGAGCAACCCACAGGCTCCGCTCAGTGTGGTTTTAGTTTCCATTTTCCTGTTGAAGAATGCACCTTTTAACACACATATTGGCCATTTGGATATCCTTTTTTTTGGTGAAGTGCCTACTCAAGTCTTTTGCTCATTTTTGTAGTGGGTTGTCTGTTTTTTTCTTATTGCTTTGTAGGAGTTTTTCTTATACATTCAGTATAGAAGTCTGCGGTGAACAGATACATTACAATTTTCTTTTCCCATTCTATGACTTACTATTCTTTGAAAGGTGTTCTTTGATGATCAGACATTCTTTCTTAATGAAATCCAACCTACTGATCTTTTCCTTTATGGTAAGAGCTTTCTGTTTCCTCCTTAAGAAATTATGACCTACACTAGGGTCATAAAGATATTCCCTGTGTGTACCTAAAAAAACTTTATTGCTTAACTTTTCACATTTAAATCTATAATCTACTTGAACTTGAATTTTTTATGTGTGAAGCAGAAATCAAGATTCATTTTCCCAGATGGATATCTAATTGCCTAAGTAATATTTACGGAAATGATCATCCTCTCTCCCACTGCAGTAGTGTAAACTTTGTCATAAGTTGACTAACCATATTTATGTGTCTGTTTCTCGATTCTCTGTTTCATTTTGTCCTGCCTTCTGCCACTACTACCCTGTCTTTACTATACTTTTGTAATGAGTTTTGAATTTTTTTAAATGTTTTATTAATTTTTGATACAGAGAGAGACAGAGCATGAGAGGGGGAGGGGCAGAGAGAGAAAAAGACACAGAACTGGAAGCTGGCTCCAGGCTTTGAGCTAGCTGCCAGCACAGAGCCCAACGCGGGGCTCAAACCCATGAACGTGAGATCTGACCTGAGCGAAGGTTGGAGGCTTAACCAACTGAGCCCCCCAGGCGCCCCTATAATGAGTTTTGAAATCTGAGCGTATAAGCTCTCCAACTTTGTTTTTGTTTTCAGGATCACCTTGGTTATTCTTTGCACTTTTCATTTCCAGATAAATTATACAATCAGTTTGTCGATCTGCCATAAAACGTTGTTAACATTTTCATCAAGATTACATCGAATCTATAGATCAATTTGAGAAGAAATGACAGCTTCACAGTATGGAGTCTTCCAATGTATTAATGTGGTATGTCCCCTTATCTATTTAGTTCACTTTTCTCTTAATCAAGTTCAACTGTTTTCCATACAGAGGTCTTACATACACCCTCTATTGGATTTATTCCCAGGTATCTGTGGTAGATTAAAAGTGGCCAGGGGCACCTGGCTGGCTCAGTTGGTAGAGCGTGCGTAACTCTTGATCTCAGGGTTGTAAGTTCTAGCCCCACACTGGGTATAGAGATTACTTTTTAAATGGCCATATATTCTTTACATCTTGTAGCATTCATGGAGACTACTTCATCTGCAATGACCTTGTGAGTTGCTTTAACCAATAAAATGCATCAGAAGTAATGCTTTGTGACCTCTGAGCCCTGGATTAAAGAGATCTTGGGAGTTTCTGTTCTGCCCTTTTGATACTTCCACCATGTGAAGAAGCTGAGAGACCATGTGGAGGGAGGTTCTGCTGACAGCCAACAACTAACCCTTACACGTAAGGGGATCATATACGAGTCCGTCTCAGTTGACTGCCAGATGAGTAACCGCAGGTCAGTCCAGCAGAAGCAGCAGTCAGCGGAGTCTAGCCTACAGAACTGTGAGTAAAATGACTATTTTAAACCACTAAGTTTTGGGGTGGCTGGTTACACAGCTGTAAATAATGATACTGTATTTGATGTTTTCTTAACTATGCTGTAAACTACATCTTTCACATTTTTCCTTTCCTCTTTCATTACTGCTGACATTGCACACTATCTCCAGTGACCTTCCTAAATTTACTTATTCATTCAGAAAACACCTTCTCCCTACATTCTTTCCAAATTTTTAGGTACATATTTATAGTCTCTGCAGATAATAAAGTCTTCATTTTCCCGTCCAGTTCTTATACCTTTTCTTTCTTATTTAATCTTTCTAGCCTTATTGCATTGGCTATGATCTCCAGTAAGACAGTGAAGATAGTGATAATGGGCAGCTTCCCTGCTTTCAGTATCTCACCATAGGCTATGTTTGCTGTACCTTTTTTTATACATATACGTTATCAGATTCAGGCAGTTCCCTTCTATTTTTTGCTTGCTGAGTTCTTATCATAAATAGATGCTGAATTTTGTCAAAAAGCTCTGGTGCAACTATTGGGATAATCATATTGTTTTCTTCTTTCATTTTGTCAATGTGGTATAAACTACATGATTTATTTGAAAATGTTAAACCATACTTACATTCCTGGAATAAATCCAATTTAGTTCTACTTTCTTTCTTATGCATTGCTGTATGTGCTCTGTCAATATTTTGTTCAGATTTCTTCCTTCTATGTTCATGAAAGAATTCTAGTCTATCATTTTCCTTTATTATTTATTTTTCAAAATATAAATTATAGTTTTCTAGTATACTTCTCAGAAACAGATAGTTACTCTAATATTGTGTTTGGTTTTTTTTAATTTTTTTTTTTTTTGTTTTTTGTTTTGGTTTTTTTTTTTTTTTTTGAGAGACAGAGAGAGGCAGTGTGAGCAGGGGAGGGTCAGAGAGAGAAGGAGACACAGAATCTGAAGCAGGCTCCAGGCTCTGAGCTGTCAGCACAGAGCCCGACGCAGGGCTCGAACCCACGAACCGTGAGATCATGACCTGAGGTGGAGCCAGATGCTTAACCGACTGAGCCACCCAGGCGCCCCTAATATTGTGTGTTTGATAATGCCAACATCCGGTTTATCTGTGGGTCTGCTTCTAGGGTCTGTTTTTAAAATGTAAAGTTTCACAGACTTTGCGTGAGTCCTTAGTTTCTAGTAGGTGGTTAAACAGGCTTCATCCACTCAGGATTTGGGCTTTCTCAAGGCTGGATTTCAGTCTTTCTAACTCTTGGTCTCTTTCAGTCTTAAATTGAGACAACTGACAACCAGTTCTGTTCCTCTACTTTTAATCTCCCTAGCACCAGAAAACTGCTCAAAGGTCTAGTTTTCCTGCCTCTCGGCTGCTACTTTTGGCCTGGCTTCTCTCGGACTAGGTTACCTAGAGATTGGCACCTGCCTCAAAACATACAGTGGCTCAGACCAGCAGGTCTCTCTTCTGCCTGTCCCTTCTCTCTGCGATATCAGCTCGTCAATTACCAGTTTAGTGTCTAATGTTTGCTATGTCAGTCCCATGAGACCACAAAAAGCCTTCCTCAGACTCTCTGCTCTTTGGCAGCTGCTTTCTGCTTGAGTTCTCTGCCTTTCTACCCACACCACTTATAGATTCGGACTATTTCAAGAGTAAAGGCTGAGTAAATGTTGGGCTCACTTTATCAAGTTTCTCTCCTCACATCAATCTTGGACTCTCAAGTCCTAGATGGCTTGGTAGCTTTCCATTACCTTCAAGCAGATTTTTGGGTTTTTTTCTATCGAGCTTTGCTTGTAACTCTTGGCTAATCTTGGTCTGCTGTAAGCCAGTTAGCAATTTCTAGATTTGGTCTACTTTCCAATTGCATATTTTTATTTTATTTTTTATTTTAGAGAGATTGAGTAAATGGGGGAAGGGGTGGGTGGGGAGAAGGAGGGGGAGGAGAGAGAGAGAGAGAGAGAGAGAGAGAAATCAAGCAAGCAAGCAAGCAAGAAACAAAATGAATCTCAAGCAGGCTTCATGCCTAGCACAGAGCCTGACACAGGCCTCAATCCCACAACCCTGGGATCATAACATGAGCCAAAATCAAGAGTCGGATGCTCCACCGAATGAGCCACCGTACTTAAAAGCCACCGTACTTTTATTTAACAAGATTGAGGGGGGGGTGCCTGAATGGCTCCGTCAGTTAAGCATCTGACTCTTGATTTCCGCTTAGGTCGTGGTCTCCCAGTTCATGAGACTGAGCCCCGAGTCAGGCTCTGTGTTGACTCTGTTGGAATTCTCTCCCTCTCTCTCTCTTTCTCTGCCCCTCCCCTGCTCACTCATGCTCTCTCTCGAAAAAAAAAAATTTTTTTTAAAAACCCCTTGAGATTGATATTGCAAGGATTTTAGAGAGCATGCAAAATACTCTCCTCCTTTGAATGTGAAAACACTTTTTCATGTTAATAATGTTAGTAAATCTCTGACTCACACTGAATCTTTCCTTATATAGAGTGTAAATAATAAATCTGATTTTCTGTTTTTCCATATGGCTATCTAGTTGGTCTAACAGCACTTACTAAAAACATCTATATATCCCCCCACTAATTAAATGTCTTTAGAGTAAAAATCTCATGTATAATTTAATGAACTTTCTATTTTCTCCTTTATTTATTCATCTTTTAGCCTGTGTTTTCAGAGGCTGCCTTAGATTCTTCTGGGACAAGAGCAGGTTTAATTGAAGGGAAATCATGTAACTGAAGAAAATACAGAAGAAATTCTTTAAAACCACAGCATGGGGAAACTTTTTTGGGACTCCAAACATATATTCAAGAAGGCCACAGCCTGGTAGCTTTGAAAACATGAAAATAAATAGCTTTTTATAGGATTAAAAAAAACATACTTACATTGAAAGTAAAGCGAAAAGACAAATGGAGAAACAAAGGAAAAAACCTTGCAACTTACATCAAAGACAAAACTTACGTGAAGAGCTTCTAAAATTACAGATGATAAAAGACCAATAATACGGCTTAAGAAATGGGCAAGTGATAAGGGCACAAAGCTTGGTTCTCAGCGGAAAAGAATGGCCCTTAAACCGACGGGTCAGAGGTAGAGGAAAAGAAAGCTGTGAAGGAGACAAAGCAACAAGCAGAAGAATAAGAGGAGAACCAGAAAGGAAGTGGGGAGGTCCGCAACACCGAACCCGGCAGAGGACCCTACAGAGAGGAGGTCGGAAAACAGGCGCCTGGATCGGGGGCCTTGGGAAGTCACCAGTAACCTCCTCCTAAATAATGTGAGAACAAACCATTTTAGAGATGAAGAGCATTCTTAGGTTAATTCAGCCTAACCCTCTTATTTTTTCAAATAAATAAAACCAAAGAAATGTTAAGTGGGTGACCCGAACTCGTGCAGTCAGTTATTAGGAGGCCTTGGACTTGAACGTGCTCATTTCCACAAGAGCAGCCACCCATTAGGTGGGAAGCACGAAGATGAGAACGGAGGACTGCGTGGCTGCTCCTGAAAGCCGTTCTGCTCTTCACTCACGCAGGCCTCCCCCGTCCGCGTGGCGGCGAGCTAGAAACTGCGGCCCAGCGGGCTTAACGGCTTCGCTCGGGGCCCCACGATAAACCTGCCAGGGAAGGTGGGCCATCAGTGTGGCAGACTGTTTTGCCAAGCCAACCCTGAGCATCACTTTCTTCTCAGAGAAGAGGAAATGAGATCCAAACAAAGGCTTAAGGCAAAAGCTTTTTTACCCCAACTTCCTCGTTGCAACCGAATACTGAAGAAGAAGAACCATTCGGAAGAGCAAAGACTTTGAAACCTCCACCAAGTTGTCAAAACCCTCAGGAGAGACACCATCCCCTTCCTGAATGGCTAAGGCGCTTTGAACCAAGGAAATACTCTGGCCGTCGGTAAAACTCCTCTTTACCTCGTCACTTACTGCTTGGGGGCCTCCCACATTGAACAAGCGGAGAGATGCAGCCTTTGGTATGAATTACTGTGCCACCTTCAGGTTGTTCTGGTCAAAGTTTAAGAGATGAGAGGGAAAGAGCCAGAGAGGGCTCGTTTCTGCAGAAACTGACGAAGCAAATACAGTAGTATCCAAAGTTGATGCTTATTTACTTAAGTAGCAGACAGTTTCCTGTTATAAAACGGATTCGGGAGAAAGCAGTGTGTGCTCAGAAGTTCCTAATAAAACTAGGAAACTGTCTATTCCCGCTTCCTGCAGACGAAAGCCGCCGAAGTCTTCCAGAAGCTTTATGGAGTCGAAGGGAGAAATACCTGTCCATATGCCATGAGGTCTCCGACCACAAGCCAGTCCCTGGCCCACGTCTTTCTCTTTCTTAGTTTATCCTGCACTAAACAAAACTGCCTGGAATTCATTCTTTAAAGGTTTATTTATGGTACATAGAGACTGTTTATGTGAAGCAGTGTATTTGCCCATTTCCCTCCCGGGACAGTGTTTAAAACTACAGGGATATTTCCCTCTCTGGCACTTTCCGAAATACAATTAACAATACTGGATCTTTTTTCCTTTTAACAAATCTGGTTTTTATTTAGGGAGGGGAGGAAAAAAGTAAAGGGTCTGAAGTTTCCCAACAAATTATTTCAAGCCTTTGAGAAGACAGTTTTAGGCTTTTTAAATAGTGTCTTTGTTTGAAATTCCCCCTCCCCCCCACCCTCTTGCTCTCTGACCATTAAAATGTGGGTTTTCTTCCAAACTAGATTGCTCAATTAAAGCCCTTCTTTTGTAATACCCCAATGCTCTAAATGGGAAACGGGCTGCTTGCTGGAGGCCACCTCGTGAAACCTTTTAAAGGCTCCTGGCTTCTTTTGATCTTTAAAAAAAAAAAACCAAAGCACATATAAACTACCTGGCCTTTTCGATCCTACTCTGCTACCCTGACACACGCACTTGGGAGCATAACGGGGGAGGGGCGCAGGGGAGGCGTGTGTGCATCTGTGAAGTGGAACTATTATCTCCCCCTCCTCCCATCGCCGAGAAAGGAATCCCATCGAGAGCGGATGGGAAACTGCTCCGAGGCCTTCGGAACAGACACCGTATCTGGCAGTAATGTACCCTCGGCGGAAACCTGGAGAGGCTTCCCTCTGAGATTCCTGACAGCCTCGCTCCCGGCCTGGAGTCAAGAGAATCAAGATAATTATTCCTTCAATACCAAAGACACGGTTACCTTTCAGTCAGGCTCCCGTGATTCCTGCTCTGGGACAGCACTCCATTCCCTAAGGACACACTTTTAGCCATTACACGGTCATCTCCCAGGGCGAATCGCTCTTCCTAAGAGCTAACAGTACTCTGTTGGGAAACTCTTTGGATAAACGGCAGTATTTTATGAGCCCCCGACTCCGCTAGGGGAACTCGAGACACGGTAAAACGGTGACTCCCACAAGCTGAGAGTTTAACTCTGAAGTCCCTGACACCCCTTGTTCACGGCGCCCCCATCCCACACCTCATGAGACGGCTGCTCCACTCAGCTTCTTGAACACGTGTCTGAAAACGACTTCAAACTGTCCCTCAGAACAGTGCCGGATGAAATACTCGACATAACCGATCCCCGGTTCTTCGAACACCGGAGCACAGACGTGGGCACGGAGACCGAGTGAGTGCGGGTCTGGCGCTACCTGGCACGGAGGAAGCCATATTGCACCCGGGAGGCTGGGGGGAAGTTTTCTGCTGGGAGCAAGCTGAACGGAATAGTTAGGTGTCTGTGTTTCTGAGTAAGAAGATTTCAAAAACAAGAAGTCCTTCACTCTCAGGAAATGCTTAACATTGGTTTGCTGGGCGAGGGCCAAGTGCTCTGGGGGAATATATACTTTATCAAACAAACCCGTTCCAAAGGGTCACGTAAGTCAAGTGGATACTTGTGGATATTAGCAAGATAGTGGTTTTCCCATGGTTTTCCCCCCACTCGCATGCTAATTCTAAGTATCTTCATTCTCCTGGGAAACATGAAATTAAAGCCAATCAAGCAGACAGGAGAGTCGTTGGAAAGGGCACACCGCACTGTTCTCACAACGGTGGCAAACAGTCCCCCCGACTCTGGTCCCGACCCGCACTCCCGACGGTTCACACCCAGCCGGCTGCCGGCGTGGAGCGGTCACCCTCGCCCGACCAACTACGATCTGGCGTCATCCAGACTCTACTGTCTCGTTACCTATACGCCAATTTTAGAAGCTGTGAGTGGGCAAACTGCGTCACACGAGGTCCAGACATGTTTTGTTAGGCCCACAAGGTTTTTAAAGAAAACAACTCCAATTGGTTGCCGACATTTCAAAACCAGGAGATTCCACATAAAAATCCAGATTTCCAGCTTCGCTTTAAGAATCTGAAGCGCTGGCAACCCTGGGTTCACATTACGCAATGACAGCAACGGCTGGAGCTGAGCGGAGGCTGCCCCACAGAAGGGGGTGCGCACCCCGTGGGCAACGGCCCCACCGTACTGCCTCACTTAATACTCCGCTGGCCCGGTCCCGGGGGGGCACCTGAATTTACGACTCCAGTGAGTCCTTATTTGTTCAGGTCTGTAGCTATTCCTGCTCAGAAGAGAGACCATCACGCGGCATCTTAAAGGAGGCAGCACGGGGCCGTGGAAATGTCTGAGGCTGGTCAGCAGGGAGGTGAGTGCCGTGAGAACCTTCTGCGAGAGCAACGGAGGAAAGAGCCCGGAGCAGTGGGGTCAAGCTGCACTGAGGCAGACTGAAACTCAGTCGAAGGAAAGACCTAACAACGGCCTGTCCCCATTTCAGACACCTTCACAGGCCTAAGTGGAAGAACGCTCTGAACTCCAACATCCGTGTTTGCTGAGCACGGGGGTCGCAGGGGGGCTCCGACAGCTCTCCCATTCTCTGAGGCCTGGGGGCGCCTGGGGGGGCTCAGTCGGTTAAGTGTCCAACTTCGGCTCAGGTTGTGATCTCACGGTCCGTGGGTTCGAGCCCCACATCGGACTCTGTGCCGCCAACAGCTTGGAGCCAGGAGCCGGCCTCGGATTCTGTGTCTCCCTCTCTCTGCACCTCCACCCCCACCCTCCATCTCTCTCTCAAAAATAAACATTAAAGAAAAATTTTTTTAATCCTCTGAGGCCTTAGGTTCCTAGGTGGCAGACAGTGTATCACAGAGCACGGTACAAACGTCAGTCACACAGCCGTGGATTTGAGTCCCAACCCCGTCCTTTAAAGCAGATCGTGTTGCAGCAAATGAAGATGAAATTCGGGGTCTATCTGTCAAGTGCGTATCAGGACGATGTGCAGGAGTGTCACATTCAGGTACGGGGGTAGGTGAGGCCACACCTCCGTGCTATGCGGTCAAGGGTGATCCCTGAAGGTGGCAGACATTTCTAACATCAACCATTCACAAAGAGGTGGATACTCAGGAGGAGAGAACTAGGCAGGCAGGCAGGCAGGCAGGGCTCCGGCCCAAAAGGAAGATACTATCTTGGTTGCAGCTCTTCTCCCGAATCTGGGAGCGGCCCTAGGAAAGTAGGCTCTTGGCGCCCCGAGACGCAGCAGGCGCTAATACAGACGGCAGACGGGCTCCATGGCATTCTCTGCCCACTCACATCACTCTTCAGTCTTCGGCAAAGTCACACTCAAACATAAAAAACACACATACGTACACAGACTATTCATCCATACGTGTACATATACACACCCACACACACATACGTGTCAAACCTCAAAAAGGGAAACCTGTAAAAATATCTGCTACACATAATGATACTGGACCGAAAAGGCCAGTTAGTAAGCACGTTCATTCTTTCCCAGGAACAGTCATTTCCGCACTCCCCCAGACGCCAGCTCACCTTAAGATCCAGCGGAAGCTTGCTGGAGGTGAACACGCTCAGCCTGATCTGGGGAATGCTGATTTTGAGATTTTCAAAGTAATACCGAATCGGTGTCCCGCCTTGCTCGGCCGCCTTTTCATGGAGGTTTTCATCATACTTTTCCACCTCTGGTACAAGAGTAAAACGGTGAATTAAAAACAAAACAAGTGAACCTCCTGAAGCCTCATGATTCAAATGCTGGTGTTCGTGTTGAAAAAAAATTCACAGAAAAATGTAAAGACCTATTTCTGTAAATTCGGGTGGTCGGGGTTTTGGTGATGTGTTTGGTGACGGTATCCTGATGTCACTTCTTTGTAAGAGCAGATCTGTTTCATGTTGTTTATCGAAAAAGTACAATAGCCTAATCTTTTGATTTGCGACTCCGGGCCATCTGGCAGATGTCATCTTTGGAAAAACTCATGCAGGAGGGGAAGCCAAAGGCCATGGGTGTGTTTGCTGGCAATGAGTATTCTAGAAACCATGTTGTTATTATGATTATTATAAACGACCCAGGTTATCTGAACTTATTTTGTATTTGGAGTATAGTTTAACTGAATCATAATGAACAACATGGCCAGTTAATGCATCTGAATGAAAGAGAATGCCTTAAAGAAGAAACAGGCTGCAGGCTCTAAGCAAGCACCTTGTCTCCCAAATGGGGACCTTGGATTTTTTTTTAAACTAATCACAAAGTAAAAAGGATTAACAAGGACTCGCACAGGGTAATGGGCTGGGTTGTCTTCCCCTGTACCCACACCCATTGGGTCAGCTTATTTTCACTTGGCTTCACGTGCCTTAGAAATAAAACCAAGGAGACTGTACAAATCTGTCTATCAAACAAATTTATACCATAAGCTATTCAAGTTCTATTTACAGAAAAAAAGGGAATAGGTTTTGGAAAATGATACCGCTCATCCGTGCTCAAGGAACAGAAATAGTTCCAGGAGTGAAGGAGATGCTTGAGTGAAAGGCAGGCCAGGGTTTTACAAAAGGCTAAACTGACTCTACGACGTTTCGCGAGAAATTTACTTAGAGCCACCTACAAGAAAAGTGTGTCCAATAGAACTTAAAGTAAAGCTTCCCAGGAAGGCGCCAACAGAGAATGGCTGCCTAGCAGGCAGGTCCTCGAGTGGCCGGCCGAGCGCAGAGACACCAGCGCTCCGACCCAAAGTAGAAAACACAGTTTTAAACAGACAGGAACACTTAAAGTTTAAATTCTAAGTCTGGGTTAAAGAGCAAAAATATTTGTCTTGCGTTGTGTGTGTGTCCATATGGCTCTATGTCCCCAGGGATTTTTTTCTCTAGCCAATGTGGGCACATAGACATAAAAGTCTAATAATTTCTTCAGGCTCGATTATTTGGTTTAGTCTTCAAAAGACTAAGCACTACTGACGTCTTTCTAAGCTCTATATACAGTCTTACGAAGGCCATGAGGAAGAATCTAAAATAAAGAGGCAAAAGGAAAATGATTTCTGTAGCAATTAATAGGAAAATGTAGGTTTTCAATAGCTTATCTTACTCTCCTCTCCACAGAAGAGTCCGATAACTAGAAAGCTTGGTAATGACATTAAGGCATAAGGGTATGATTGTAAAAAAGTTAAGAAGTTAAGGTTAGCCAACTTTGTTTTTCCTCATCTAAACGGAAGAAACTGCCGAAGGGATTTCTGATTCTTGGCCCTGAGTCTGTTTAATAAACAAAGGTTAGGAAACAAAGTGGTTTGCTAAATGACTAACATCATTTCTGTTATCCTAGAGCAGATGAGTAAAAAAACACACAACAAAGAGGAAAAGCGTGCTGTTTCCCAAAGGCTTACCCCCGGGTACCCCGGGACACCTCTGAGAAGCTTCCTTCGTGCCCGTGTCAGCCCTGCAGTCAACAAGCCGTACTCGGGAAAAAAGGCCAGAGACACAAGCCTTGGCTTCCGGGCTCAGGTTGCAAGGTGCAAAGGAAGCTTGGCGGGTACCCAGGGGCTACCCATTTTCATAGCAGACTAAAAAATGCCATTTTTGGGTCAATTCCCAGACACAAACCTACATTCAACGGTACCTGATTCTGCTTGATCATAGCCAAAAAAACTCAGCAGCTTGAGAAGTAGCTTCTCCTCAATTTGCACTGTGAATCTCTGAGCCGTGACCATCAGATGCTAGAGATAAAGAAATCCTGATTAATAGTGTAAACACCAAAAGGAACTCCTACCTGTGCCAGTAAGAAGGCCCCAAATGACATGCTATGGTTTCTTCACTCATGGGATTATATAATCACACTGTCAAACGATCTCTGGCTCATCTCTCTCTCTACACTGTTACAATTAGCCAAAAATCCCAGAAGGCGTTTAATAAACAACGCACCACTCAGTGGTTTGGTTTCTGGGGCAGCTGTGCCTCATTTGTCGGGCTTGCACCTGCAGATGCGCTGCCGTGGACAGCGTGACGGAGCTGAGCTTCCGTGGCCAGCAGCTACTTTAAGGAGCAGTAGGATTTGAGGGCCACACACAGGCTTGGCCCCCATTGGCACTGGTGACAAAGGACTGGCAGAAATACGGGGAGCAGACTCTTAGCTCCCGCTTTTCCAGAATTTGTTGCTGTAACAGCTAGCTGTACATGGAAACTTCTCTAGGAAAGAAAGTGACCTGCTTTTATTAAACGGTGTGGCAGCTTACCCAGGAGCACATCTGTGCTGAGGTCAGACCCCTCCTACCACTCCCTTCCTAATTATTCTATTCTAATTACGCATCTGGATCGTGCCTGGTCCTGGTCCCTCTGGACGATGCTATGCTTTCCCACAGGGACTCCGCTGGATGAATACAGACTGGCCTCTGTGGGTTCGGCACAGCCAGGCACAAGGCCGTCAGAAACCCCTTGGGAGAGGAGCTGCTGTGAATCCCCCGGCACCGCGGGGAAGCCCCGTGCCTCAACCCCACAGGACTACTGCGGCTCAGAGTCCCGGCCGCGAGAGGACAGATGGGCCCCTGCCACCGCGCCAGGCCCGGAGGCCTCTCCCACCCGCCTACCTTGTAGATGTTGGTCAGCGCGCTCTTACTGGGGAACTTCACCGCATTCACCTGCACGGCAGGGCCGGTCTCAATGACCTCATTCTCGTTGCTCAGCGGAGTCACATAGAGCATGAAGGGCTGAGTGGTCCCAATGAGCTGATTGTCCACCTAGGGCATGAAAAGGCAGCAAGTCAAAACGAGTCTGTACCTTTGAGGGGCGTCTCCTCACGTGCAGGGTACTCGGAAAGCCCCCTGCCGTGTTACTCTGTCTCCGCGGCGGCTGGAAGAGCATATCCGCACTGACCGCCAGCAGTGATTGCAGCGGGAATGACAAGACGCCGCCCTTTACTTGGCGAGTACTATGTGCTAAGTAAGCACCACGCTGGTCTCCTGGCAGGCGTGGTCTCATCGAGTCATGTGACACCGGTGATGTCGGAGTTACTGGAGTCGGGGCTCCACTGCAATCCTTGCCACCACCTCCTGTGGACTATCCCTCTCCTCACATCACAGATGAAGCTGGGGACAGAGGCCCTTGCTTAGGGTTGCACAGACGGTCGATCACAGAACTAGAACTTGACTCCAGGTCTGCCTGACCCCAAAGCCCAGCGCTCCCAACCACCATGCTACCAAGGAATGAAGTGAACGGACACCAGGCAACGAACACCAGGAGGGAATCAGTAGCGCAAGCGGCTACCAAATGGAAACAGTGGACTGTCCTAAGGTCAAGTCCCTGCGAGGAAGGAAACGATGACGGCAGTGGCATTAGGGACGGCTCTAACCACCCATGCCACTCAGCACCATAACTGAGAACGCACTCGATGCTCTGCCACGTTTATGGACGTCAGTAGGCTCGCTGCAGGAAGCGGCTGCCTCTGCTCTGTTTGCCGCCAAAGCTCGTACCAGGTGGAAAGAGAACAGGTGCAAGAGTTGGGATTCGAATGCAGGCATTTTGGGCACAAATCCCACGACCCTCCCATCAGATCCCATGGACTGCCCCCCAGCCCTCTGTGTAAACTGTTGGCTGTCAAGGCGCAGGGATAAGCGTGAGGCCCTGAGCACCTCTTCCGACTTCTGCCCTCGCCCTGCTGTGGACTCCCCCACGCCGAGGCAACACTCGTCTTTAGAAAATATAAAGCAAGTCATGCCCCTCCTTCCTTTCTCAAAAGTGGGCGCTCTCCGCCCTCAGAGGCTCTGGATTCTGAGGGAATGCTTTTTACCCTCAAAGCTTCTCCATGGCTCACACGCTGTCTTCTTCCAAGTTCAGCTCTCACTTCTCGGGAAGATCTTCCAGGACCACTTGATCTAAAATGTAGCTCGATCCCACTTTATTCTTTGTAGCTGTAGTCACGGCTGCTAATTATTTATTCGCTTGCTTGCATAGTTACTGGCCAACTCTTCTCTAGGCTGCGACCCAAAGAGAGCAGAAACCCTGTCTTCTGAGTTATGGCCCTATCTCCAGATATGCAGCTGATGCTTAAGAGCTTGCGGAGTGAATGATCACCTGTCACATCCAATAGAGGAAATGACACGAAAGTCCTCACCTGTTCTGATCTCTCCTTTGTTCTTTCCCCAAACATATTTGACACAAGTTGTGTAAGAGTTAGGAATTCTAGTTTTATTCTCCAATTAGATTAGATGCTCCCCAAGCACAGGACTGTATTTTCTATTTTTAAACGTTCTTTCTCACAGCGCTATAATCAGAGTAAACACTCCACCTACTTTCTATGATTTGCATCACACATTAAATTAAAAGATATTGTAGTAAAAAAAAATTTTTTTTTTTAATCAAAAGGTTAATGGCGGCGCCTGGGTGGCTCAGTCGGTTAAGCATCTGGCTTCAGCTCAGGTCATGATCTCGCAGTCCATGGGTTCGAGCCCCGTGTCAGGCTCTGTGCTGACCGCTAGCTCAGAGCCTGGAGCCCGCTTCAGATTCTGTGTCTCCCTCTCTCTCTGACCCTCCCCTGCTCGCACTGTCTCTCTGTCTCTCAAAAATAAATAAAAAAAAAAAAGACATAAAAAAATTTAAAAAATAAAATAAAATAAAAGGTTAATGAAATTCACGTAGAACAAATGACTCCTTGGATCTTCTGTAAGGTCAAAAAAAAAAAAAAGACAAAGAAACCAGAAGCACAAGATATTAACTTTCTATCTGTCTTCAGACAAATGGGATGTGATTAACCTGAACTATCTGCTCTTTGTGGTAAAGGATAAAAAATAACATTTTTCTGCAAAGGGGTTTCGGAGCAGAGGGAAGGGCGTGCCGTGAGCGGAAGGCTCCCAACCTGGGGAAAGAAGTGCGTTCTAGGGCTTTGGATCCCTCTGGAAAAGATTACCAGGAAGTGGTTCCCTGGACACGTCACCCTGGTGGAGGCTGGAATGAAGACCTGCAGGTGTGACGCTGCCAAGAGAAGAGGTGTGCTGGTGTGACAGCAGGGCTCTGGCAGAAACTGTCAAAATCAACCTTCTCAGAAGTCAGAGTTACCCACAGGCTTGCAAGCATCCGGGATCACTTACTGGATCCCCAGGATCCTTTCCCATCCACGTTCTCCCAGGGCCAGAGAGGCCTCGAAAACCAACAGTCCTGCTGTTGGGGGGACAAGCTTCCATTCCAGGTCCCCTCAAAGCTCCATTCGCAGGGAACAGTCAAGTTTGGGGCTTGTCTGGGACCTCTTCCTTTCCCGGTATCAGTAAATTTGTATCGTTCCTCTTTTCTCCCGACCAGACTCATTAGAGGATTGTTAATTTTACCGATCTTCTCCTAGAACAGGCTTGTGAGGGGTTTTTAAAATTTTGTTTCGTTTCTTTCCTGTAGTTGCTGGTTTCTATTTCAGTGATCCCCACTGGGATTTTGATCATTTCTTCTGTTTATTTTGGACTTAATTTGTTGTCATTGTTGTTTGGTTTCTTAAGATGACACCTGAATTCATGGTTTTCAGACCTGTCTCCTCTAATATTTAGTGCGATAAATCTCTCTCTTCGGTACAGGTTCAATGGCAAACCACCAATTTTGCTATGTTGTCTATTTCATCTTCATTCAGTTCAAAATATTTTCTAATTTCTATTTTGACTTCTTTGATCGATGGGCTACTCAGAAGTGTGTTTTATAGTTTCTAAACATTTGGGGGAATTTTCCAACTATCTTTCTGTTATTTCAATTTGATTCCATTGTAATCAAAGAATATACTGTGTGACTTGAATCCTTTTTGCCCTTGGGAATTGTTTTATGGTCCAGAATGTGGTCTCTCTTGGAAATGTTTCATCTGCACTTGAGAAGAACATGTTCTCCGCCGTTGCTAGGTGGGCTCCCGGATAAACGTCAATTAGGTCTACCTGGGTGGTGGTGCTATTCAAGTCTAGTTGGGGTCTGATGACTTGGTGACTGTGTGATTATTCTGTCGATTACTCAGAGAGGGCAATGACATCTCCTACTACAACTGTGTACTTGTTCATTTCTTCTTTCAGTGCTATCAATTTTTGCTTCCCCTACTTCAAACCCTCCAATCACGTATATAAATGGTATCGCTATGTCTTCCTGACAAACTCTTTTACCATGAGGAAATTATCTTCTTTATTCCTGGTAATATGCTTTGCTCTGCAATGGATTCTGATAGTAATCAAGCCATTCCCACTCTCTTATGACTAGGTCTAGCTCGGGATGTCTTTTTCCATTCTTTTCTTTTTAACCTACTTGTGTCTTTATATTTAACATGTGTCTTGGAGGTAGCATATAATTGGGACTTGTTTTTTTTTTAATCCAACCTAATAATCTCTGCCTTCTCGTTGGAGGTGTTTGTAGCATCTGCATGTATTTAATTGATACAGTTAGGTCTGAATGAGTCTATCATCTTACTATTTTTTTTCTCTTTGTCTCATCTGCTCTTTCCCATGTTTTGTGCTTTTTCTGCCTTCTCTTGGATTATCCAGTTTACCTCCTTTGTCGGATTATTAGTTGTAGCTCTTTGTTGCTTTAGGATCTGTGGTGTTCATCTGTAACTTACCCGTCTATGTTCAAAGGACGGCATACTACTTCATGAGTACGAACATTACAGTTAATATATGTCCATTTCTCCCCTCCAGACTTCATGCTGTGGTTGTCATTCACTCTAACATGTCATATGCCCCAAAATACAGTGCTATCACTTTTGTCTAAGCAGTTGATCATCTCTTAAAGAGATCTAAATAGTTGGGAAATACCCTTATACATTTACCCATGGATTTATCATTCCAGGTGCTCTTCATTCCTTCGTGTAGATCCGGATCTCCAGCTGCTACCGTCTCCTTGTGCCTGAAGGATGTTCTTTATTTTTTAGTGTGAATCTGCTGGTAATGAGTTCTTTCAGATTTGTATGTCTAAAAGCATTTTTATTTCACTCTTGTTTTTGTGAGACATACTCCCGGGGCATAGGATTCTAGACTGACAGTGTTTTCTCCTTCCAGTGCTTTAAAGATGTTGCATACGGTCTTCTGACTCGAACAGTTCCCAATGAGCTGTCAGCTGTCATTCTCGCCTTTGCTCCTGCATGTGACGTGTCGTGTTTAATCTGGATGACTTATCACTGGTTTTGAGAAATTTAATTATGATGCACTGTGGTGCCATTTCCTTCGTGTGCATCTGCACGTGCGTGCTTGAATTTGTGCTTGAGCTTCTGTCTGTGCGTTCAGTTTTCGTTAAATCGGGAACACCTACGACCAAGATTTCTTCCAGTATTTTTTATATGCCTTCCCTTCAATCTCGGCCTTTGGGGTCTCCCATCATCTGTATGCTAGGTTGCTGGAGGTTGTGCCATCGGTCACTGAGGCTGTTTGCTTTTTATGGTTGATTTTCCTCTGGGCATTTCAATGTGGACAATTTCTATTGCTATGTCTTCGAGTTCACTAATCTTTTTTCTGTACCATGCCATCTGCTATTAATTGAATGCGGTATGTTTTTCATTTCAATCTCTAGAAGTTTGAGTTTCTCATATCTTCTATGTCTCTACCTTTTTGAACATGTACAATGCAGTTATAATAAAGAGTTTTAATGTTCTTTGAAAATTCTAACATCTGTGTTAGCTCTGGGTCAGTTCGACTGATTGTCTCATTATATATTTTGTTTCCCTACCCCTTTGCACACCTGGCAATTTTTCACAGGA
This sequence comes from Helogale parvula, assembly GCA_004023845.1. NCBI lineage: Eukaryota > Metazoa > Chordata > Mammalia > Carnivora > Herpestidae > Helogale > Helogale parvula. The sequence goes on along the minus strand of PJEM01005503.1, from coordinate 41,289 downwards.
TGGCAGGTGTTGTGAATTTGACTTTGTTGGGTGCTGAATATTTTTGTATTCCATTAAGTCTTGAGCTTTGTTCAGGGATACAGTTAAATTACCTGGAAACAGACTGATCACTCCAGAGTTTCCTTTTATGATTTGTTAGGCAGGTCTGGAGCAGTGCTCAGCCCAGGAATAATTATAGTTCACCATGAACGCAAGGCCTCCTGGAGGACTCTTTCCCATGTCACATACATTATTAGTGTTTCCAGTCCAGCTAGGGGAACAAAACCCATCCTCAGCCCTGAAGGTCACGATAAGATCTCTGCCCAAGCGTTCACATGTTTAGGACACCAAATGCTGGATCCGGCTGGGTGCTCGGCAAGAACACGGGGGGATTAACAAGTTGTGACCTCCCCGCATTACCTGAACATCCTGTATGCTGAGTTCAAGCATATGACTGGTTGCCAACTGGGTATAGTGCACATTGATTCCTGTAAGACTTGCAAAGACCAGTTCTTCGGGGACCTTATTAATTAAGGACAACCCAATGCCACCTTCCAACTTCACAAGCACCTGAAAGGAAACCAAAATACAACACAGTGATGGTTTAAAACAGAGGCCAAGGTAGCCGGGAGAGTACAAGGAAAGCAATGGCTTCAAATCCCTCTACTTTACCTCTGAGCAGAAGGAAACACGGAGAGAAAAATCGTATTAGCCAGCTCCGTCCCCTCACTGGCGCCTTTCTCTCCAGGCACGGTGCCCGCCCCGCCCAGAACTCCAAAGTGATAGGGTAACACCTCTCTCGGAGCTCTGAGGACATTCTGCGGTTCATTACAGGGAAATAATTGAGAATCTTTCTCCCTATTTGGGCTGCAAGCTTTTAGTAAGTTATTCAGTGAACTCCTGTAACATCTGACACAGTGCTTTACATATAGGCCCTTAATTTAAAAAAATCGCTGAATAAATATCAGGTAAGTGTGCATTTTCATGTTCATCTCAGGTTCCTTTTCACACTTTTTACTTTCCAGTCCCAAATAGGGAAGAGAGGAAGAAAGATGACAAGAGAAAACAACTGGGGCTTCTCAGAAAATCGAGTTGCCTTATTCTCGACCTTCGGTCCCGTGTAAACTCCAGCCACTGAGCTTCCTTTATGGTCCTCTCACTTCAGCAGCATTCGTTACGTCCAGATTCAACTTTAGCCGTCATTTAATTAACACAGTCACACATTCACGTTGTAATAACATTAAACACCAAGAAGCAGCAGCCATATTTAGAATTCACAGAGGGCAGAGAGAAAAGAGGTCTAAAACTGAGAAAATCACAGAGCAAAACTCTAGACAAATGACAAAGAAATGAATGTGTAACACTCAGAACTTACTTCCAGTTCCTGCTCTGTGTCTGGATTCCTCAAGTTCTGTACCTCTTGTTCAGTTACAGGAAGTTCATCCACTTCGTACGATGAGCGGTCACCTTTCCGCTGGGAGAAGTCTGTTATCTGAAGTCAAAACACTAGACTGAGAAGGCTCACACTTCCCATGACACCTATTCCGTCCCGACCGCAGAGATCAAAAGTCACTATGTGCTCAATAATCCTGCGGAAGTTCATGGTTTCCAAAGCTCTGCCAAGTAAGACTTATGTAACGATGAAGTAAACTTGGTGTTAAGTCTACCTGGCAAACGCCGAGCTGTGGACCCCGAGAGCCTCATGGGGGGCGGGGGGGAGGCATCTGCGGGCGATTGAGAATTATACAGGTCAAGTCAAAATATGCAATCCTCACGATCACTGCATTCAAGATTTGTCTTAAATGAAGGGCGCTTTTATTTTTTTTAATGTCTATTTTTTTTGAGGGGGGGGTAGAGGGGCAGAGAGAGAGGGAGAGAGAAATCCTAAGCAGGTTCCACGCTGTCAGCACAGAGCCCGACGGGAGGCTCAAACCCATGGACCAGGAGATCATGACCTGAGCCAAAGCCAAGAGTCTGACACTTAACCAACCGAGCCAGCCAGGCACCTCAAGAGGGTGCCTTTGAGGAGGTGCTGTGGATCATGACGTCCCACCTCGGACAGCTCACCGCTACACACCAGCATCCTCCGTCTCCTCCTTAGCTCCCTAATCACCCCTGACCTACGCACATGACCTCCAGCACTTCTCTCCCCAGAGCATCACACCCGTATTTACACTGATTTCTGGACACCTTCACATGGACGACATACCCAACAAGTCCAAGACCTAACTCCCTATTCCTCCCAGAAGTCTCTTCGGTGTTCGTACCTTAGTGACATGGATTATCGTCCTACTTGCCCAGATCGGAATCCTGAAGGCCGTTTCTGACGCCTTCCTCTCGCATCCTCACCTTCCATCGATCAGGAAATCGGCCGGACTCTACTCCTTTATAAGCTTCCGTTTCTACTTGTCTCTCTCCAACCTCTCAGCCCACGCCTGCCCCTCCCCCGCCATCCACTCTAGCCTGGGCCACACTCTCTCGTCCGCACGGCTGCAGCCGCCCCGCAGCGGGTCTTCCATCTCCAGTTTCCCCCACGCCAGCCCTCCACACTGCAGACAGGGTGAGCGGCCGAAAACCACTTCCGCTCACGCCCTTCCCTGACTCCTCACTGCCACAGACACCCCACAAAATTGGTGGCAGGTAGCAGGCTTTTAATAATCTGGCCACAGCCTTATTTCTGAGCACAGGCTCTGTGCCAGTCGGGTCCCAGGCCTTCACTTATCAACTTTCCGAATACTACATGTGCTCAGGACCCAGAACTGTGCCTGGCTCTGATAAGCGCTCGATAAACGACTGCGGAACGAACACTCTTACTGTCAGGGCACAGCCCCTCCACCTTCCCTCCTGCTCCGGCCAACTCAGCTCCCTTCAGTGAAGCTTTAGACCTCAGCTTAAACATTCTCTTAGCACCTCCTAGGCCTCCAAACTTGGGAATACAATCCTTCCCATATATTCTATGTAATACCCTCCCCTCCTGCTTTCAAAACACAATACTCTCATTGTCTGATGAGGGACCTCATGTACCTTGTTGTTAATGTCATTGATATAGCAATTATTAAAACATTTATAATCTATGATGAACAATAAGAATAATAATATGTACCGTTCTTGGCATTGCCTTCTTGAATCCATACACTTTTTTTTTTGTTTTACATCATGTTGTATTTTTATGCTTTTAATTCTTATAACAACTTTGTGAGGCAGGTCTTGCCTCCATTTTATAAATGAAGACGTCATATCCTCTTAACCAGAAAAATGTTTCAATAAATATTTGGCGAATGACTAGCCAACGCGTGGGGGGGGGAGTACAGTGCGGTTCATGTCACTTCTTAGGAGAAAGCATCACCTGGAGGGCTCTCGTCGGTCCGTCTGGGATGACTCTGACGGATAACATTCCAGAGCCAGGCCTCATTTTTTGGTTGATAAACTGTTGTTCAGGTGGGACCGGCCCCAAAAGCTCCATGGAAGTATCAGGACCCAGGACTACTTCCGCTCCATCAAACAGACCGGAAAGCCCTCCTTTGGCCTAAAAGAATAAAGATGCGTGAGAAAAGGAGAGGCACTGACTCTGACAACTTAACGTATCATTTGAAACAAGTTATCAAATTTAAATTCTCTTTTGAAGGGTCATGGTCCATTCTTAACAAAAACATTTACTATTTTTTCAGCTTTACAGAAGGCGAGAGCCAGGAGGATTCCCTGGGCGAGGCGGACAGTTACGCTATACGAATTAAGAGCATTCTGAACAAGAATATAGTATGTTGGTTTAGTAATAACTCCCAGCCATTAAAATAAGCTTTAAAAAAGTACCGAAGCCCTCTTCCCTGTTTCTCATTTTGGCTTTGCTTAAAATCCTAAAACATTCTGAAAATAAAAGCAATTATAACTGTCACTCAACTCTCCGATAAGAAGCAAATTCTAGAGTTGGAAACCTCCCCAAACAGGCCTGTGGTTGGACAGTCAGCTCAAATATTCAAAAGATGACGCCTGTTCTAAAACGAAACCGGGAACGGTGAACGTCACCTGAGAGCCAGCCATTCAGCCCCAAGCAAAACGGAAGTCGACGGGCCGATGCCAAGGCGACAGCAAATGCAGGGTGAGAGAAGGCAATGGCTGCAGTGTCTCGATCCCTTTTGTTAATTTCTAAATACTGAGTAATCAAAAGGAAACTTCAAGCTGGGTTTAAAGAACGGAGTTCAACACGGAGACAGCTCTTTACGAGCGCCGTAAGTTCAGACAGTGTGCACACAACCTCTCAGGGCAGCGGCAGGGGACGGTTGATGCCCTCGATTGCTTTATTTAGAATAATATGATTGAAACCAGCTCATTTCCCTCACCAAAACACACTTTGCTCTGCTGAATACTGTTATTATCGGGTGATTCACAACCAGAGAAATGATGAGATGTTTTCGAGAAACAACAAAACGCCAGAAAAGGATTTTCTGGTGCGGGTTGGGGGTGCTCTGAGAGAATCCGAATTACATGGGCTTTGGGAACAAACTGGAAGTAAAGTCAGGGTCAGACACAGGGGCGACAATTATAACACGCCCTCCCGTGCCTCCAGAAGCCTGAACTGTATTGCTAATTGAAAATCACAAATCCATTCCAGATGTGTGCTTCGTACTAGCAAGCAGCTTGTCTGATGGAAAAAGCTCAGGGCAACAGAGATAAAGAAAATAAATCTCACCAAACAGCAAGCAGAGGCTCCTTAGAGTTTTGCTCAGGGCCCTGGAGGACAGTCGCCCATTACGGAGGGACAGCCTGGATCCCACCAGGGACAAACACACCGAGCGCTCTCTAGTCAGGGCCTGATGTCCTAGTGTTTACCTTTTGCGTAAAGCCCTGGGCGGATGCAGGGCGGCTCCACGTCACTTTAGCTAAGTGCCCAGGCCTCTGAGACAAAACTTCCTACCAACTCATCTCAGATCCCTGGTCGAGTTTCTCACCTGAAGCCAGAAGGGCAGAAAAATCCAAACTCCTGGCGATTTTCCAAACACGTATTTGCTTATGAAGTACCTGGCAGCTTATCATGCGGTAGACTTGGTTGAGGACAGAGGAAACTGACCAGCAATCTTCATTCTGACATTTGCTACAACAGTTGAATGCTTATTTGGGCCCCACCAAGAATGCAGAAATTAACAGAATCTAGAGAATGGAGAGCCCGTGAGGATGACTCACCATCGCCCAGAATACTTCACAGAAGACTGTTGTTGACGGTACACTAACCTCACAGGCCCAAAACTAACGCGCCTCACCGAGCGGGGGGCTTTTCGCTGGCACTTTTCTTTCTTTCTTTTAAAACTTACACAATGTCTATCACCAAGGAAAAATCCCACTACGTACAGCCCCCCACTCCCAGTGCGTTCCTCATACGTCACCTTAAAGAACATCCCCCCTCCACGTGCACACAGATGCGCGGCAGAAGCTTCTTGACCTTCCCTTGCTCAGGAATTCCTCATCCCCGTTCAACCACATCCTAACTGAGACACTGCTTCAGAGAAGGCCGGAACACGGCTCGCCGCAACTGTGGGTGTCAAACGCCACTGACCTGGACAACCAGCCCATGCAGCCCACAGGTCAGTTTTCCTTCTCGGAAACTCCACGTCTGAGTCGTGCTCCGCCTGCGATCAGGCTTCCTTAGCATCAGCGGCTCATACCTGGAACACAGGAGAGTGCAGTGAATCCTCTGAGTCAGATATGTTCGGCCTGAGGGCAGTACTGGGATGGTGGTTTTGCTCTTCTTTCTTCCAACATCCTCCAACCTTTGAAACCTAATGGGCAGGTGGTGCCTGGGTGGCTCGGTCGGTGGAGCATCCGACTTCAGCTCGGGTCATGATCTTGTGGTTTGTGGGTTCGAACCTACATTGGGCTCGGAGCCTGGAGCCTGCTTCAGATTCTGTGTCTCCCTCTCCCTCTGCCCCTCCCCCACTCATGCTCTGTCTCTCTATTTCTCTCAAAAATAAATATTAAATAAATAAATAAACCACACACACACACACACACACACACACCCCTAATGGGCAGGTAGCTGGAATCCCGTGGCAGCTCAGTATCTCTTAATGAGGGAAGAGGAATAAGCCAAAAGGGAAAGCAATTAACAGCAGGCCACCAAGGAGTCCCAGTACTTCTAAGGATTCATACGAGAGGTGACGATCAGGTTCCTACGGTCCCACAGTGACAGGAGGTTCGAGAAGGGCCATCTGCTGAAAAGATCTTAAAATATTTTCAAAGGCTTTTTTCCTGTGGAATTCCCAATTACTTTTATGTTATACTGGTTTTTCACTTGCAAGTCATGGAAAGCCATTTTGGCAGTGAACAAGGTACTAACTGGGAACAGATACATCGACTGCAGAAAGACACTAAGGCATAGATAGGCAAATCAAATGACTTCTCTGTCCCTAATAACCAATTTGAACCCAAAGGGTTTATCATCAAAACATATTTGACTATTTTCTCAATAATTTATTTCTGCTTTTGAAATACTTAACAAAATTCTTAGAAAGATTAAAAAATAAAACTGCTCAGGGTGCCTGCATGGCTCTGTGAGCTGTGCATCTGACTCTTGGTTTCGGCACAAGTCAGCGTCCCGGGGGCCATGGGATCAAGCCCCACGCTGGACTCTGTGCTGAGTGTGGGGCCTGCTTAAGATCATCTCTCCCTTTCTTCCTCTCTCTCTGTCTCTCTCCCCGCGTGTGCTCTTGAACTCTCTCTCTCTCAAATGGAAAAGAAATAAATAATATTAAAAAAAAATAAAAACGTAAAGGCCCCAAACTTGTATTTGGGAATACGGCAGGTGTTTTGCAGAAGAAAAACACATATATAAAGATACACATTCTTACTTCATGGGTAGTCTCACTTTTGGCCTGTTTCTCCACTGACGCTGAGTGCGGATGCAAGGAACCCGCGTCAAGAGCTGAGCAGAGTACCTGTTGTCAGTTACCGCGGCGAGGCCAGCGATGTCCAGGATGGCAGAACCCTCCGCGGAGCGGGCTGCGGAGGGCTTACTGGGGTTGTGGGGCACGGAGGACCCCTCGTGGGCCAGCATGCCCGTGCCAGTCATCCTCCATAGCTGCGAGCGCTTCCCGGGCTCCTGGGGACAGAGAAATGGGACATGGAAAGCCGTCACGGGCGGCCAGGCTGCAGGTGAGGGCGACAAGAGCTGCACACAAGGGCTAAGTTCTCGAGGCAGAACCATACCGAGAGACATTTTCCACGTTATACACTCGCTTAATTCTAGCTTTCATTGTTGTCAATCCCGAGTTGCTCCTAGATTGAAATATACTGAACTCCTCAACCAAACAACCCCAAATTACAAATAATGTAAATTTTTAAAATGTCTTCTTTTCATACTTGGTATTCTTCCGAGCAAACTAGTGAGTTGAGGTTTAGTCTAATCTCCACTAGCTGCACCACTAGGATAACTGCTCTTCCAGATGGTGACCCCCGGGTGCCCTGACCTTAGAGAGGGATCCAATTCTATAAAGTATACATGATACTCTGTATGTGATCATTGGTAATCCTCATAACTAGCAGGCAACCAGAATCTACCAGATGTCTTCTCCTTTCCCGTGTTTATAATGGAAGTATACTATATTGATGGATTCTAATATACAGATTAATTGTATTCAAATACAAAGTTAATTGACTCCAAAGGGTATACTAAGGTGATTGCTATTAATTCTAAATATAGTTTCTTCTTAGGAATATTTCACAAACAGCACTTGACTTCCGGGTCAATCCACGGAGGTCTATAAAATCCGTTATATTCATGAAGTAACAATGTTAATAATAATACGTATTGAGAATTTACTATGTGCCAGCCGGTGATCCATGGGATTTATTCATTCAATCCTCATTTAATCCTCAAAACAATCCAATGACGTATACCCTATTATTATCCTTACTCACAGGTGAGGAATAGCTCAGTGAAATGAAGAAACGTGCTTGTGGTCACATAACCCGAAGGTGGTGGAGTGAAGATTTCATCTCCACAGCTTGATGTCAAGGCCAACATGCTTAACCATTCTGCTCACACGGCCTTTCTAACACCACCTGGGGCTCTGGTTCAGAAACGCCTAACCGTTAGAGGACTTGCTGGTGAACCCGGACTCCAGCCGGACCTCCCAGGACGACATCCACTCACCCGCTGGGAGCTCCTCCAGAGCCACCAACACTGGGGGCACCACAAACCGGGCACTGGGTGCCATGCTGCCGGAGTTGGAAAGACAGCTTTGGTGTTACAGGTTTTTTTTTTTTTTAATGTTTGTTTATTTTTGAGAGAGAGAGTGAGAGAGAGCGAGCTCAAGCAGGGAAGAGGCAGTGAAAGAAGGGGACAGAGAATCCGAAGCGGGCTCTATGCTGACAGCCCGATGCGGGGCTTGAACGCACGAACGGTGAGATCATGACCTGAGCCAGAGTCGGACGCTTAACTGAGCCACCCAGGCGCCGCTGCATTACATTCTGCAGAGTAAGAACTAACGAAGTAATATGAGTGCTGGAGTCAAATGCCAGGATTTGAAACCAGGCTGCACCGTTTACCAGCTGAGTGACCTGGGGCAGGTTACTCAGTCCCTCAGAGCCTCTGTTTCCTGATCTGTCAAAGGGAGAATTAGCTCTCTTTTAGGGTTCTTGTGATACGCGTAACAAACAGAAGGCACTCAGCGCATGCGTGGACAGGGAATGACCGCAGTAAATGTCTGCTGTGTCACGTGCACCACAGTTCTTTACACAGCACTTGATGTACCTCATCTTAGTTGATCTTTCTCCCAAAACTATTAGATCAGGAAGAAAATGAGGCTCAGGGAGGAATGTGAAATAGCAGATATCATGTATCTTTAAGTGGCAAAACCACAACCCAAACCCAGAAAGAGAGGGTGCTGTCTCTCTGTGCTCCTGCCTCCCACGTCCATAGATGTGGGGCACAGCTGCGTGTCCCTCTGCAGGCCCCCCCGGCTCACGTCTGTTCGCGGTGAGAGAGCACATCTATGGCGCCAAAGCCACACGGAAAAGCGTCTCAATGAGCCCGCAGGTGTTCCAGATCGGGAATCCAAGCACAGACGCTGGATGAAATCAAGTTTTCGTCCCTTGAGTCCTCTACTGTCTGCCTTTCCATACAGACTCTTCATAGTTGGAAACTACCAACATTTCCATGTAAAACCTAGCTGTACCATTCTCCTTCCAGCTCCCTTCTCCCCTTCCCTCACAAGTTAGCCCTACAGCCTTCAGACGACACTGAGGAAGAAAGAAGCCCGTGGGGACTGTGGGTGTTGGAGTGGGGCGCGGGCAGCCCAGAGTGTGGTGCTGAAGCCCAAGGTGGGTGGCGATCCGCACACGGGACTGGGGATGGAGGCTTCGTGTGGATGGTCAGAGACGAAGGGAGGGGAGAAGGGCATTTCTGCGAGGGGTGGGGGGGAGGGGTGCTGTCCAGGATGTGGAGACGGGCGCCCGAGCCGGGGAGCAGCCCGTGGCTATATGGGAATGGGGCACAAAATGAATTTGTGATGTGGGACCGAAATTGGAAATATGAGTGTGGACTGCTGGTTTTTAATATACAGAAATATGCAAAATACGTACACATATAAGATGCGTGCGTGCATGACGTGTATCATGTCTGTGTACGTGTACCGCGGCGTGCGTGTGTGGCGCGGGTGTAGGTATACGCAGTCCATGCCCACGTGAAGGCCCTAGCACTGTGTCCTGGGGGAGTCTGGAAACGACACCACCGTGACAAGTGCACCCAGCGTACACAGCTTAGCTTTCTATCGTCAATTCCTGATAAAAGGGATCAGAAGTGGCACATCCAGAAACGCAGCAGGGAAAGTACAGGTGAGCCCAGAAAAATTTGCTGTGTCAGAGAGTAAGGAAGTGTTCGAGGACTGAGGGGCATACGTCAAAAGGACACAGAAGGTTAAAGAGTCCCCAGTGGCCAAATATGGGAATTGAGCGTTAAATGTGTCCTGACGGTAACAGAGGAGTCCATAGCGATGACATACACAGGGCTACGCACGACCTTGCCACCCTGCCCCACATTCTTGTGTTGGAGACCTAATCCGAAACGTTGATGGTATTTGGAAATGGAACCTTGGGTGGTGGTTAGGATTAGTCAAGGGCACATGACGGGGGCTCTCCTGATGGAATTATAAGAATGGACACCAATGAGCTTGCTTTCTCCCCCCGACCCCTCCACTCTCTGCCACGTGAGGACACCGTGAGAAGGCACAAGTCTATGAACCAGGATGTGGGCCTTCAGCAGGGACCCATGGGGCCGGCACCCTGATTCTGCTCCTCCCCGCCTCCAGAACTGTGAGAAATAAATGCCCGTTACTCAGGTCATCTGTAGTATTCTATAGCATTATAAAAGTCCAGGCTACTATAGATACACAACACACAGAAGATGTGATGAGGATCAGGGTATCTACAGTCTCCAGGTTCCTGTCCACAAGGTATTCACTAAATTACGAGAGCAAGAGGGAGACCTCACTTCACCGGACAGCAGGCTGGCAGCCACCACCTTCCTCCAGTGCTAAAGCAAACACCAGCAGTAACAGGGCAGATCAAAATCACAGCATCACTTCTACACAATATCTCCAAGTTTTCTCTTAAGTTTGAGATTCTTTCAAAATAAAAAGTAAAAAAAAAAACAAAAAACCCACAAAACAACCAACCAATCGACTAACCAAAAACCTAAGATGTCAGACTTCTATTCTTCGTTCCTAATTGAAGAGCAGAAGTCCAGTTCCTAACGCTAATCCTTAGAACTCTGCCTAGTTTCGGATGTCGGCACAACTTATTTATATTCACCCTATGTGCCATTTTTCATCCCCATCAAAGGAAATTAACAACAGCAAAAATGGTACATAAATTGTAACATCTTCCTCAAAATGTTTTTACTACTTCATAAAAAAATTTGCTTTGTCTTTTTAACAGTCCCCTAACCCTTGGAGATTACACAGCTATTTGTTATTCCTTTTCTAAATTTTTTTCATGTTTATTTATTTTTGAGAGAGAGCCTGAGCAGGGGAGGGGCAGAGAGAGAGGGAGACACAGAATCCGAACACAGGCTCCAGGCTCCGAGCTGTCAGCACAGAGCCTGACGCAGGGCTTGAACCCACGAGCTGTGAGATCATGACCTGAGCCGAAGCCGGACACTTATCTGACTGAGCCACCCAGGAGCCCCTGCTATTCCTGTTCTGACGATCACAGCCGTGATCCAATCCCAGCCGGCAAACCACCTCACTCCTGAGTCCGTTTCCATTCATGCTAACAACCTCCTCGACTTGAACACTCTTTGAAAGCTATCTGACAACATCGTTTCCAAGGGCTCTGCCACTTTTTTCAACTCGCTTGACTTCTGTTGGCCTTGCCACTTTTTATTTTTAGATTATTGCTTTCCCAAATTTTCTTCTTCAAAATTCCCCATAAAGGCCTCCAGAAATGCCTACTTTCAATTCCTGTGCCTTGTGCTCTCTTTAGTTGTCACCATTCCCAAATCTTATTTCCAAAACGCATCTCACACGTACGCGCAGCCTCCCGTAAGAGTGGGAGAACGTGGTGAGCAGATCCGAATTACGTGACTTTGAACTGGTGGGACAGAAGAACACGTGCAGAAGCACTGACAGGTGATGGATGGGTGAACCTGGGCACCACCAGGCTACGAGGAAGAGGCCGCTCATAAAACACCTATCACACGGAAGTCCAGACAGGGAAGGACGCAGAGACAGAACGTAGATCAGTGACTGCTTAGGGCTCGAGGGAAGGAAAACATGGCGCCCGAGCTCGAGATGCAGGGTCTCTTCTCGAGGTGAAGAGATGTCCCGAAGGGGAGTGTGATGATGCTTGCACGTGTCTGTGGATATAAGAGCGACCACTGAACTGCACACTTTAAGTGGGGGGCCTGTTATGTGAACTGCATCTCTGGAAAGCTGTTAAAAATATAAAAGTGAATTAAAAACACATGTATTAAGGTTTCATTTGATGTACTGAATCTGCAATGATTTGAATCTGCCCCTCTCTCATGTACAAATTTGCTATGAGCTGTATAAACTCACATCCAATGAAGCAACGCCACTGATGCACGTGCCACCATTGCCGGTGACAAAAGGAGTCCTTGGTCACCATCAGGGTGACCGGCCGGGAAAGAGACGTTCTCTACCAGGGCTGCTTTGGGACGGTGTGATTTACATTAAGGAAAGGCTTCCGGAACCCAGCCTTCAGGTAAATGTGTTTTAAATCATCATCATTGGTAATCTCCCTCCTCTTAAAGTCACTTTGACAGCTCTGAGTTGTCAGACGCCTTTCGGATTGAGGTTTGAACTACTTATCACCAGTTCATCTGCTGTCTGTGCTGCTACCGGCCAGATCTGCCTGGCCCCCTCTCTATACACAGGTCTATTAGCCGAAACGTTTCCCTAAACTGACCCTCGAAAAGCATGTCTGTCAGCATAAAAAGGGGAAAAGTTGTCAGTTGGACCATTTTTCCATTGGGTTTAGGGAAAAGTAGACTAGGCGGGCCATTCCAGTGGAAAAGGAGAGAAATGAGAAGAGCAAATCACAACTCGGGAGAAAAATAAATTAAAAAACTAAGTTCTCCATAAAGGGCAACGAAGATGAGAAGGGCTTGGAATTCCTGGAGCAAGGGTCACGGACAGGAGGAAGACCACCACCTTGAGCGGGAGAGACCCCCCGCGCCCCACCCTGAGCAAGCCGTCCGGCCTGGGCATGACCGCACCAGACGACCAGCGACCAGAGGCCCCTCCAGGGCTGACCGTGTCCCTTTCTAAACTCCAAATTCTAAGTGCTCTTACCTTCTTCTTTAAAATGACTCTTTGTGTCTTTGGTGAGACATCCAAGACCAGCTCTGCACAGGTGGTGGCCTTGCTGGAAGTGACAGGCCTTCCTGTCCCCTCCTGTAAACTGGAATGCAAACAGTCATACATATATACATCCATACATGTACAGACATATACTCACACACGTGTACAAGTGCTCAGAAGCAAATGCTTAAAACCTCATCTATAAAGGGGAGACATTTTTTTAGTCACAGAAAGAAGTCGAACCCGAGCTGCAGAAAGATCAAGACTAACATTTCCCTCTCCTGATGATTCTAGTGCCTTACAGTTTAGACATAAAGGAATAACTATATGGCTTTAGCACTCCCTCCCCCCAGATCAAACCAGACATTCCAAGAACCGGCTCCACTTTTTGCCAGACAGAAGACCCACATCACCGCATCCCTGAGGCGTGGCCGTGGGTCAGGAATCCCTCCGGGACGAAAAGAAAACAAAGGGTTCATATTCACCTTCTGCCAACCCGGTCGTGTTGCGTTTCTTTGCAAGCTTTATGGAATGTTGCAGCCTAGTTAGTTACACTTTGGGGTATTTAAAAAAATTTTTTTTTTATATTTATTTTTGAGAGAGAGACAGAGACAGAGCGTGAGCAGGACAGGAGCAGAGAGAGAGGGAGACACGGGATCCAAAGCAGGCTCCAGACTCCGAGCCATTAGCAAAGAGCACGATGCAGGGCTTGAACTCATGAGCGATGAGATCATGACTTGAGCCAAAGTCGGGCACTTAATCGACTGAATCACTCAAGCACCCACATTTTGGGGTATTTTGATAAGATTTTATTTAGATTATTCTCCACGAATCTCCAGTATCAAAAAAGGGAACAAAAGTTTTCATGACCAAAAAAAAAAGCACAAGTGACAAAAATATATAAATTAGATTTCAACAAAATTCAAAAACTTCTGCCCTTTAAAGGACACCATCAAGAAAGTAAAAAGACAATCCAAAAAACAGGAGAGAAGATATGTGCAAATCCTATATGTGATATACAATTTGTATCCATATTATATAAGGAACTCTTAAAATTCAACAATAAAAAGGCAAAAAAAAATTTTTTTAATGAGTAAAGGATTTGAATATACATTTCTGCAAAGACACACAAATGGCCCATTAGCAGAGGAAAAGATCCTCAACATGGTGAGTTATTAAGGAAACACAAATCAAAACCACAACGAGAAGTCACCACACACCCAGAAGGATGGCTGTGATCAAAAAATGTAAAATAACAAGTGTAGCTGGGGGCGTGGAGAGATCAGGGCCCTTGTAAGTTGCTGGAGAGAACGGAAAATGATTCTGCTGCTGCGGGAAACGGTATAGCAGGTCCTCAAAAAGTTACAACATGGAAATACCGCAGAAGCCGCCAATTCTGCTCCTAGATACACACACAAAGGAATCAGAAACAAGCACTCAAACAAACACACACACAGGCATGCTGATGGCAGCCCAGAGGCCAACAAAGCTGGAGACCACACAGATGTCCATCAGCAGCTGAAGGGACAGTGAGTGTGGTCTGCCCACACCACGGAGTATCACTGGGCCGCAGTAAGAAGGAAATCCGTGCTGCAACACGGACCAACCTTGAAAACCTTATGCTAAGTGAAAGAAGCCAGATCCCACGGGTCACATATTTATGAATCAATTTACATGAAGTATCTGGAATAGGTTGATCCTCAGGGACAGGAAGCAGATTAGTGGTTGCCAGGGGCTGTGGCGGGGTTGGGGGGAGGGACTAGGGAGTAACTGCTTAAGGGGTTTGGCGTTTCTTCCTGGAGGGATGCAAATGTTCTGGAACTAGATGGAGGTGGGGCGGCACAACATCACGAGTGCACTAGATGTCACTAGACGGTTGGTGCTTATATGGTTAATTTTATGTTGTGTGAATTTCATCTCAATTTAAGATAAAAATCAACAAAAATACAACTAGTCTCTTCCCCAACACTTGTTCTCTCCAAAAATGCATAAAAAAATAGTGTCTTACATACTCCAAAACCTGGTTCTGTCTCTCCGCACACCGAGATTCGGAGAATCTCCCTTTTTATTTGCTCCACATCTGTCCAACCCACTAAACTCATAATCACCCATAAGGATTCTTCAGTTAAAGAGGGTAATAACCGCTGGGACTGAACTTAGGAACATAAAGAGGAAAACATGATTAGCAATGGGATTAAGAACTGGCTTTTCAGGCACTAAAACCTTAAGCATGTCACGCCCGTCAAGTGCCATAATCTTTAAAAAGAAACAAACAGACTGACTTAATTATAACAAGATAAACATCCCGGCACCATTGCTTCCAGAGAGAACTGCAACAAACAAGGCACAGAATGGCGACGCTAAAAATGCTCAGCACTTCAATGCTAGTGAGATCTGGACTCCGGTAGACGAGAGGTGCCAGCAGACCCAGAGATTATTCTGTGAGCCCCAGGCAGATAAATAATATTACTCATGAGCAAAATTATTCAGAACATTTTGGAAAGGAATCTGACTTTAAATGTCCTGTCCATCGGGTGATAAAATGCTAAAGGTTTAGCTATTTTCCCTGCTTTTTCCACAGGTAAATCTTAAAACTGGCCGCACCATCAGCACGGAAATAACTGCACTTACACGTTGGTGGAAGGTCTACTTTCTGAAAGCCTGGGGCTTTGAATCTCTATGTACCAATCTAACAACAGAATTAGAATAAATGTACTATTCTTCACCTGAGTTTCTACATACAACCAACCAGCTGACAGTGAAGACTGTAACTCGAAGGCAGCTTGAGCTACTTTGGTTGGCTGTGGGTGATAATTAAGATAGACTCAAGTGTTCGCTTACCCAGTATTCTCAACGGGAGAGGAGAAGCAAAATGGTCTGAGTAATTACGTAAGATAAAGGTCACTCAGTTGCAAATGAGGAAAGACAGAAAACTTAAAGGCAGCAGCAAGAAATTTTTAAAAATACCTTAAAAATACCACCTTATAAAAAAAGAACCGAAAATATTATGAGAATCGTATCTGATGGGAGGAATGCTAAATACCAGAATGGATTACTGGGGAGGCCTTTACAAAAAGAAACAGTCTTGCCTCTCTGGATAAATGTAATCTAGCCAGAAGACAAGGGTTTAGCCCAAGACCTCTCAAAATAGACGCTGAGCCTTGGATTTGGTAAAGAATGGAAGGAATCTTCCTTCATCCTTTGAGCCTCTTGAGAATTGCTTAAAATTTCCAGCCAGTTAATAATTAGAGCCTTCTGCTTTCTGAGAACAGTAACCGAACCCAGAATTACCCGGAGAACGTGTAAGTAGCAGCAATGTAAATGAAGTTTTCATAGTAAAGCTGTCGGTTATCCTGGAAATCGTTCATGTTGCAGCTGAGCTCCGAGGAGCCGGCCCCTTTCACAGTCAGCGTGATGAAAGGAGGCAGGGTGGGCTCATCCCAGGCGTAATCCAACGAGGTCAGGGGCTTCACTTCGGTGCGGAGCCGGGGTTCGGCCACACCATGCTGGGTGAAGACGACTGGCACCTACGGTAAGGGCAGAGAGGATAGAGGACTTTCGTTCAGAGTGGTGTTACTGGAAAGGCGGTCGGGGCTTCCTGGTTGACGCTCCAGACCTTTCCC
The DNA here is from genome assembly GCA_004023845.1 of Helogale parvula. Taxonomy (NCBI): domain Eukaryota; kingdom Metazoa; phylum Chordata; class Mammalia; order Carnivora; family Herpestidae; genus Helogale; species Helogale parvula. Next base: position 24,875 of record PJEM01005503.1, on the reverse strand, counting down.
AAGTAAATCCTACATGGGGCATAACCACAATCATGAGGACAATCTTCTCCTCTCTTCACATGCCTTTCTCTTAAAATATATATATATATATATATATATATATATATATATATATATATATATATATATATATACACACACATATTGAGTGAAAGGTGGAGGGGCGGGGCCAGAGAGAGAGGGAGAGAGCATGAATCCCGAGCAGGCTCCGCACTGTCAGTGCAGAGCCCAATGCAGGGCTCGAACCCACAAACAGTGAGATCATGACCATAGCCAAAATCAAGGGTAGATGCTTAACCTACTGAGCCACCCAGCACCCCTCCAAATGCCTTTCTAATCATCTCCCAAACTGCAACGAGCCCAACAATTAAAGGACACAGGCCATTTCTTTTACCCGCACCCCCCATGATACACTCTGAGCACAGAAAGGAATAAAAATTCTGGAATTCGACCATGGGAAGTCACATATTATAAGATGTCATTATTCAAAAGCATTATTTCAAATGGTATCTTCTGATTTGCATCCTGACTTATAAAGTGAGATTTATAAAAATGCTCACTGTAACTAAGCAAGAGTAGAAGTGCCCACTCCCATTATCACTAGACCGTCTGACTCGATTCCTCTCTGTCTATAAGTAATGTCTCCAGAGGACACATGTCCGCCAAACAATACAGTCAAAATGATTAGGGGGAGGGATTGGGTGGGGGTCACTGAGAAGTCACACTGGACAAGGCTGCCCAACAATCCAAACAACCAGCAGAAAGCACCTCTGGAAGGTAAGGACGTCTAGGGCTGTCCAGCTGCAGAGATCCCCACACAGTTTCTTTTAAACCCAAGTTCAAAATGTACTTCATCATCATCTTAAAGGCAGTCCAGACTCCACCTTCCCGCATGTGAAACAGGCACACTGGCTCACGGCCCCACTTGATACCTTAGAGAAGTTGTCAATTCGGAAAGGAGGGGGTAACTGGTCGGTGTCACTAAAGGAGACCCTATAGGTGGCTCCTCGGAGAGTGATTTCCACGCGCAGGAAGAAGCATTTTCCCAGAGTATCTCTGCAGAAAAAAGGAAAGGAAGAGGCTGCACAACATGGAAGGAACAAGTTCCAGTTCACTGTCTTATACTTCCCACAATCCCGACACCGCCTGAACGTCAACCGACACTAATGCGTGCTCTTACCTCCCATTAAAAACGTAGAAACTGACAGTGTAATCACAGGGAATAAAAAAGAATTCATTCGAGCAACTTCTGAATGGCAGCTTATCACTCTACAATAAGATCTACGTATTTTACTTAGTGGGTTTGTTTTGGGGAACAGTGCCAGAGTAGCAAATGAGCAAACAGGGTTGAACTACACAAAATTGTTGATATTAGATTGCTTTGACATGAAAAAGAGCAATTTCTCACAGTTCAAACTAATATACTGATGTTACTGATAACCAAGGTTTTCACTACAGGACCAGGTAAGGTGCGGAAGAATCCACAGTAGTCACCAGCAAATAAGTATGATTTTCTCTGTATATGTACGTGTATATGTGTATATGTATTTAAATATAGATAGATCACTTGAGAGAACAAAACAGCCCTAGCTTACAAAAGAATATCAGTTAATAAATATAGAAGAAATGACAGAATTGGAAAAATCACCATTTTGCAACCACCAATATAATCACTGATTCAGGTAAGAACCATCAGACCACTGAGTGAAAGGTTTTGGGGAGAACACACACTCTCAAATTATTCCCCCAATGGTTTACTATTGTTTACAAAGAAGGAAAGGTAACTTTACAATAGAGACACCTGGTGGACACCATCCTAATCGTCTGATGACTGAATTCAGCAGCATCAATAAAGATGTCACAGGCTTCCTGTTGACGCAGCGAGAAACACACACCACGACACAGGTAGTAGTCGTACCAAAAATGTTTCACCTAAATCTATGTATAGGAAACTATCAGAAAAATCCAGAAAACACAAAGGGTAACAGAATGGATACGAAAACAAGATCTATCTATATGCTATTTACAAGAGACCCACCGTAGACCTAAAGACACCTTCAGATGAAAAATACGGGGATAGAGACCCGTCTATCATACTAATGGAAGCCAAAAGAAAGTCAGAGTAGCCATATTTATATGAGACAATCTAGATTTTAAAATAAAGACTAGAACAAAAGATGAAGAAGGGCATTATATCATAATTAAGGGGTCTATCCACCAAGGAGAGGTAAAGGTTGTAAGTATTTAATCCCCCAATGTGAGAGCCTCCAAATATATAAATCAATCACAAAGAAACTCATTGATAATAATACCATAATACTAGGGGACTTCAACACCCACTTAGAGCAATGGACAGATCTTCTGAACAGGAAATCAACAAGGAAATGGTCTTGAATGACACACTGGACCAGATGGACTTAACAGATATATTCAGAACATTTGGTCCTAAAGCAGCGGAATACATATTCTTCTGGAGTGCACAGGGAACATTCTCCAGGATAGATCACATCCTGGGACACAAATCAGTCCTCAGTAAGTTCAAAAAGATCGAGATCATACCGTGCATATTTCAGACATAATGCTATGAAACTCGATATCGACAAGAAAATATTTGGAAAGACCACGAAACCTTGGAGACTAAAGAACATCCCTGTAAAGATGAATGGGTTAACCAAGAAGTTAAAGAGGAAATTAAAAAGTACATGGAACCCAATGAAAATGGTAACACCACAGCCTAAAACCGCTGGGATGCAGCAAAAGTGGTTGTAAGAGTGAAGTAGACAGCAATCCAGGCCTCCCTAAAGAAGGAAGAAAGGTCTCAGATACACAACCTAACCGCATACCTTAAAGAGCTGGAAAAAGAACAGCAAATAAAAGCCAAAACCAGCAGAAGATGGGAAATAATAAAGATTAGAGTGGAAATCAATGCTATCAAAATTTAAAAAACAGTAGAACAGATCAATGAAAACAGGAGCTGGTTCCTTGAAAGAATTAACAAAATTGATAAACCCCTAGATGGTGTGATCAAAAAGAATAAGGAAAGAACACAAATAATTAAAGTCAAGAATGAAAGAGGAGAGAGGACAACCAACACTGCAGGAACACAAACAATGCTAAGAGAATATTATGAGCAATTATACGCCAATAAACTGGGCAATCTAGAAGAAATGGACAAACTTCTAGAAACATATAAATGACCAAAACTGAAACAGGAATAAATAGAGAATTTGTGCATATCCATCACCAGTAAAGAAATTGAGTTAGTAATCAAAATCTCCCAACAAGCAAGAGTCCAGGGCTGGATGGCTTTCCAGGGGAATTCTGCCAAACATTTAAAAAAGGGTTAACTCCTGTTCTTTTGAAGCTATTCCAAAAAACAGAAATGGAAGGAAACTTACAAACTCATTCTATGAGGCAAGCATTACCTTGATTCCAAAACCAGACAAAGACCTCACTAAAAAGGAGAACCGTAGACCAATTTCCCTAATGTACATGGATCCTCAACAAGATACTGGCCAACCAGGTCCAGCAATGCATTAAAAGAATTATTCACCACAATCAGGTGGGATTTATACCTAGGATGCAGGGCTGGCTGAATATCCACAAATCAATCAATGTGATACAGCACATTAATAAAAGAAAGGACAAGAACTACATGATCCTCTCAATAGATGCAGAGAAAGCATCTGACAAAATACAGCATCCTTTCTTGATAAAAAAGCCTCAAGAAAGTAGGTATAGAAGAATCATGCCTCAAGATTAAAAACTATATGCAAGATACCCTCTGCTAATATCATCCTCAACGGGGAAAAACTGAGAGCTTTCCCCCTAAGGTCAGGAACACGACAGGGACAGAGGAGACATTCGCCACTGTTATTGAAGGATTGAAAGTCCTAGCCTCAGCAATCAGACAACACAAAGGAATCCAAATCGGCAAGGAGGAAGTCAAACTTTTACTCTTCGCAGATGACATGATACTCTATATGGAAAACCCAAAAGACTCCATGAAAAAACTGCTAGAACTGATTAATGAATTCAGCAAAGTAGCAGGATATAAAATCAATGCACAGAAATAGGTTGCATTTCTTTACACCAATAGTGAAGCAGCAGAAAGAGAAATCAAGGAACTGATCCCATTCACAATTGCAACAAAAAACAAAAATACCTAGGAATAAACCTAACCAAAGCGGTGAAAAACCTTTACACTCAAAACTATAGAAAGCTTATGAAAGAAACGGAAGAAGACACCAAAAAAATGGAAAAACATTCCATGCTCATGGATTGGAAGAACAGTATTGTTAAAATGTCAACACTACCCAAAGCAAGCTACATCTTCAAAGCCATCCCTATCAAAATAACAACAGCATTCTTCACAGAGCTAGAACAAACAATCCTAAAATTTGTGTGGAACCAGAAAAGACCCCAAATAGCCAAAGCAATCCTGAAAATGAAAACCAAAGCTGGCAGGATCACAATCCCGGACTTCAAGCTGCATTACAAAGCTGTCATCATCAAGACAGTATGGTACCGGCACAAAAATAAGCACACGGATCAATGGAACGGACTAGAGAACCCAGAAATGGACCCACAAATGTATGCCCAACTAATCTCTGACAAAGCAGGAATGAATATCCAATGGAACAGACAGTCTCTTCAGCAAGTGGTGCTGGGAAAACTGGACAGCGACATGCAGAAAAACGAACCTGGACCACTTTCTTACACCACACACACAAATACACTCAAAACGATGAAAGACCTAAACGTGAGACAGGAAGCCATCAAAATCCTTGAGAAGACAGCAGGTCAACCTCTTTGACCTCAGCCGTAGCAACTTCTTATTCAACATGTCTCCAGAGGCAAGGGAAACAAAAGCAAAAATGAACTACTGGGACCTCATCAAGATAAAAAGTTTCTCCATGGTGAATGAAACAATCAGCAAAACTAAAAGGCAACTAATGCAATGGGAGAAGGTATTTGCAAGCGACATATCAGATTTAAGGGTTAGTATCCAAAAATCTATAGAGAACTTATCAAACTCAACACCCAAAAAAAACAAATAATCCAGTGAAGAAATGGGCAAAAGGCATGAATAGACACTTCTCCAAAGACATCCAGATGGTGAACTGACACATGAAAAAATGCTCAACATCATTCATCATCAGGAAAATACAAATCAAAACCACAATGAGATACCACCTCCCACCCATCAGAATGGCTCACATTAACAACTCAGGCAATGACAGAAGCTGGCAAGGATGCAGAGAAAGAGGGTCTGTCTCTTTGCACACTGCTGGTAGAAATAGAAACTGGTGCAGCCACTCTGGGAAACAGTATGAAGGTTCCTCAAAAAAACTAAAAATAGAACTACCCTATGACCCAGTAATTACACTACTAGGTATTTATCCAAAGGACACAGGGGTGCTGTTTCGAAGGGGCACATGCACACCAATGTTTATAGCAGCGCTATCAATAACGGCCAAAGTATGGAAAGAGCCCAGAAAGTCCACCAACGGATGAACAGATAACGATGTGGTATATATAGAGAATAGAGTATTACTTGGCAATGACAAAGAATGAAATCTTGCCATTTGCAACAACTAGATATGGAACTAGAGTATATTATGCTAAGTGAAATTAGAGAAAGACAAATATCATATGACTTCACTCATACGTGGACTTTAAGATACAAAACAGGTAAACATAAGGGAAGGAAAGCAAAAATAATATAAAAACAGGGAGGGGACAAAACATAAGAGAATCTTAAATACAGAGAACAAGCAGGTAGCTGGAGGGGTTGTGGGTGGAGGGATGGGTTAAATGAGCGAGGGGCATTAAGGAGGGGGTGTTATATGTAGGGGATGAATCACTGCTTTCTGCTCCTGAAATCATTACTGTACTATACCCTACTTGGATATAAATTTTAAAATAAGTAAATAAATATATTGTTTTTAAAAAAAAAGAAAAATTCAGAAAAGAGAACATTCTATAAGAAACTGGCTTGGAATCTTTAAAAACTTCAATGTCAATAAAGACCAAATAAAGAAAAGTAGGACTATCCTATATTAAAGTGGATGAAATATGTTTGCCAAATAAAATGCATGACCGCTGACTGGACCCTAGATTAGGGCAAAGGGAGTTATGCTATGAAGGGTATTTTAAAAGACTATTTTTCAGGGCTACCTGGCTAGCTCAGCCAGTAGAACATGTAACTCTTGATTTTAGGGTCCTGAGTTTGAACATGTTGGGTGTAGAGATTACTTTAAAAAAATAACTATCAGGGTCACCTGGTAGAGTGTCCGACTTTGGCTCAGGTCCTGCATGATCTCACACATGAGTCCGAGGCCTCATCGGGCTCTCTGCTATCAACACAGAGCTGCTTTGGATCCTGTCCCCTCTCTCTGCACCTCCCCAGTTCTCTCAAAATAAATAAACGTTTAAAAAAAAAACAGTCAGAATTTTTTAAATTTTAAATTTAATATTTAACCAATATTAAATTTCTTCTGTGGGTAATGTTAGTATATTTATTTAGAAAAATGTCCTTGTCTCTTTTTTTTAATGTTTATTCACTTTTGAGAGAGAGAGAGCGCGCGAGCGAGCAAGCATGCACGCACGGGGGAGGGGCAGAGAGAAAGGAAGTCACAGATCTGGAAGGGGCTCCAGGCTCCCAGCCGTAAGCACAGAACCCGATGCGGGGCTTGAGCTCACGAACCATGAGATCATGACCTGAGCGGAAGTTGGATGCTTAACCAACTGAGTCACCCAAGTGCCCCAAAACCAAGTTTTTAGGCCTAAACTATCTTTAGGTGACTTCAATTCACATTTAAATGGCTCAGAGAAAAGGTAAGGACATGCGCACGCATGGAGACAAAGCAGGACACAGCAAAACCCTGATGTGTGGTTAATCCAGTGAAAGATGACCGAGTGCTCTTTGTACTGCTTGTAAGTTTTCTGTAGGTCTAAACTGTTGTAGAGGAAGAGAAACAGTGGGTCTGTGCTCAGCAGCCTGGGGCTGTGCACTGTGACCCGCTCCGCAGGGTTAACACTCCGTTCCCCACGTCCACACCTTTTCTTTCCTTCTTTCCTTTCTTAGTCACGAGCAACTTCTGCTCAATTCTAAACTGGCTTCCTCTGCTCACACAACATGGCTAGGGGACCTCCACCCAAGCAGTATATAAGCCACTGGTGGTTTTAGCTGCAGAACCAACTCCTCCCCTCGCCTCCCCCCTAGTAAATCTTGTGGGAACACAGGACACGAGCAGGTAAGGGTTCTGGGAGAAGCAGGGCTGAGCGCACTGGTTCCCTGCCCACCTGGCTGCCACAGCCCCTGAAGTCATCCCTTAGCCACCCCCCACAACTCCTAGGAACACAGCCTGAAAACCCCTCTACCAGACGCAGTGAACTCTAATCAGGGCCAAAAGGAAACTAAGGAGGGCACAGCGCTGACTGCAAAGAAATAAAAAAACCGTCAGATAATGTATGTTTTAAAAAGTCAATGTAGATATTATTTTGCATCATCTATTCTTACGATAATGTTCTCAATGGACACATAACCATAAAGTATAAAAGCTTACATTATGCTTTTAAATGCATCAAAGTAGCAATAATTTCAGGGTCTTTAGCTTCAAAAGCATTTGATGAAAGAAAGTAAACAGAACGGGACATTTGAGAGGCTCAGTCGGTTAAGCATCTTACTCTTGATTTCGGCTCCGTCATGATCTCACAGTTTGTGAGACTGAGTGCCGCACTGGGCTCTGCACTGGCTGTACGGAGCTTGCTTGGGATTCTCTCTCTCTGCCCCTTGGCCCCTCAATCCCCCATGCACATGCTCTCTCGCATGTGAGAGATAAATAAACTTAAAAATAAATAAATAAACTTATAAAAACAATAAAACTTATTATAAATAAATAAACTTTAAAAAAAGAATTGAACAGGAAACAAAGCAATGGAATGGCATCCCACATGCACAGATCCAATTTAATACTGTTCAGAGGACAATGGGGCCCAAAGTGATCTGCAGATTCAACATAATCTCTACCAAATCCCCAAGTGATTTTTTTTTTCCAAAAGAGAAAAATTTTCCCTGAAATTCTGATAGAATTTCAAGGAAATCCAAACGGCCAAAATAATCTTAAAAACGAACAAAGTTGAGGGGCGCCTGAGTGGCTCAGTTGGTTGGGAGGCTGACTTCCGCTCAGGTCATGATCTCATGGTTCATGAGTTTGAGCCCCATGTAGGGCTCTGTGCTGACGGCCCAGTGCCTGGAGCCTGCTTCAGCTTCTGTGCCTCCCTTGCTCTCTGCTCCTCCCCTGCTCTCTCTTCCTCTCTTAAAAATGAATAAACGTGTAAAAAAAAAAAAAAGAACAAAGTTCAGATCTCACATTTCCTGATTGCAAAACTTACTACATTATTCAAAACAGTGTGATACTAACATAAAGACAAACACATAGAGAATGAATGGAAGAGAGCCAAGAAATAAACCCTCAAATACAGAGTCATGTAATTTTTGACAAGGGCACTAAATAAGACCATCCCAACAAATGGTGTTAGGAAAAACTGGTTCTCCATAAACAAAAGAATGGAGTTGGACCCCTACCTTGCACTATACAAACATGAACTCAAGAAGGATCAAAGACCTCAGGGTAGGAGCCAGAAGTATAAAACCCGCAGAAAAAGACACAGGTGAAAGACTTAATGATGTGGATTTGGCAGTGATTTCTGGGATACGAAATCAAAAGCACAGGAAACAATAAGGTAGGGAAGGTGGATTACATCAAAATGTAAAACTTCCATCATCACAGAACACAATTACCGGAGTGAAAGGGCAGTATACAGAATGGGAGAAAAATACATACAGACCATGTATCTCATAAGGGGTTAATAGCCAGACTACATAAAGGGCTCCCGAAACTCAACAAACGAAGAAACAAACAACCCGATTCACAACCGGGCAACTGATGAACAGCCAGCAAGCATGTTAGAAGCAGCCCCAAATCACTCACCCGTCACGAGAGAAACGGAATCAAAATCACAGTGAGATGCCACCTCACACCCATTATGATGACTACTATCAAAAAAGCAGAAAATAACAAGTGTGCGTGAGGGTGCAGGGAAGTTAAGAATCCTTGTAGAACTGTGAAAGGTGAACGGTTCCAGGGCTGCTCTGAATCCAGTTCCCTGAGAATCCTGCGGTGCGCTCGGTATCCTCGCCTGAGCCATACACACCATGTGCCCACTGTGCACCCCTTTGCACATCCATGGTGCCTTGTGTGTGACCCAGAGCCAGCAATTCCAAGGGGCGTGGACATTCTGGAAATTTCCATTTGTGATCTCTCCACCCTCTCTTAGGACTTGTGTAGAGGCTTATTGTGTAGAGGTGGCCAAGAGGTGCTTGTTGGTTTGTTTCTGGTTTGCGTCTGCTCAGTTTTGCCTGGGCTGCAAATGGTGTTGGGACATCCTTGGCAGGAGCCGTGGTACCTAAGCCTGCACCGGGGGTAGGTGCAGAGTCCCTGCTTGTCTCATGTGCTACGTACACACACACACACACACACACACACACACACACACACTCTTTCTCTCTCTCTCTCTCTCTCTCTCTCTCTCTCTCTCTCTCGGTGACCTTTACTGATGGCTTGCTTTCCTGTTATGGCCTTATTTGTAATTAAAAAGCCAGGTCACTGAAAAACAAAACAAACAAACAAACAAAAAACAACTTTGAGGCAGTTCCTCAAAGAATTAAAAACGAGAATGACTAAAAGGCCCAACAATTCCGCTCCTGAGCATATACCGCAAAGAGCTGAGAGCAGGGACTCGAAGGGGCGTCTGCACACCCGTGTTCAGAGCAGCACTCTGCATGACCGCCAGAAGGCAGAAGCGGCCCAGTGTCCATCAACGAATGAGTGGACAAGTCAAATGTGGCACATACACATGATGGCATATCAGTCAGTCTTAAAAAGGAAGGACACTCTAACACAGCTCCATGAACCTTCAGGGCATTCTGCTAAGTGAAATGAGCCAGTCACAAAACCGCAAATACTGCATGATTCCACTCATCTGAGGGGCCTGGAGTAGCCAAATCCATAGAGAAAGTAGTTTAGTGGCTGCCAGGGGGAAAAGGGAGGTGTGTGATGGGTACAGAGTTTCTTTCTGCAAGACAAGAAGAGTTCTGGAGACTGGCTGCCCTATAAAATAATCACTCCTAACCAAGTGAACGTAAAATGGTTAAGGTGGCAAATTTCATGTTATGTGTCAGAGGCCCCATAGAATAATCTCTGAGTCTTTGTGTTACCTTTCTCACAGGGTATGTGTATTTTATCACATTAAAAAATCTTTTTTTCAATACATTTTTTTTTTTAATCTTATAAGGGGCACCTGGGTGGCTCAGTCAGTTGAGTCTCCGACTTTGGCTTAGGTCATCATCTCATGGTTCGTGAGTTCCAGCCCCATGCTGGGTATAGAGATAACTTAAAAAAAAGGGAGGGGGGGTCTGGGGGGGGCTCAGTAGGTTAAGCATCTGACTTCGGCTCAGGTCATGATCTCAAGGCATGTGAGTCTGAGCCCCACGTCAGGCTCTGTGCTGACAGCCTGGAGCCTGCTTTGGATTCTGGGTCTTCCTCTCTCTCTGCTGTCTACCTACCACCTCCCCACTCTCTCTCAAAAATGAAAACTCTCTCTCTCTCCCAAAAGTAAGTAAATTTAAAAAAATTTTTAATGAAAACATATTAAAAACTATTAGAAAAAAATTAAAAACATCTGATGAGAACAGAAAGAAAAAAGTCATCCTGTGGTGGTTGAGGCTACATTTGTTGATTTTTCTTAATAAGGACGTGAGGGTCACTGGGTTGGGCAAGGAAGGCCAGATGATTTACTAAAACAACACCAAGTGAGACAAGAGTATACACAGTGTGCAAGAATATACAAAACCGTCTGTAAACAATGTTAGCATCTAAATGCAGACAGACTTTTCAGAGTTGCAGGCAATCACGAGCTCAGCGCTACCCATTGGATTTATGACCTCAGACCAGAGCAAGTGCGCAATGGCCAAGACTGTCCACACGCCTGTACTTCATTCCATCAGAACATTCGGTCACACTTACTGGGACACCGCAGTTTTAAGAACTTTGTCTCAGTCAGAAACATAAGTGCCCATTTCATAAAGGGCAGTATTTCTATTTACTTTGTAGATCTTTCAAATTTATAGGATATATCACTGCAGCTGAAAGAAGGCTACTTTTCGTCTAAATACAGTCTCTGACTTTACCTCATGTTGATGTGGAAGGAATTATTCTTATTGACTTCAAACCCTCCAGACCAAATACAATTGGGAACGTCCATCAATCTGACACACAAGAGCTGATCATAGTCATTCCGAGGCCAATGGAACACCACGCTGGAACCAGGAAGGGTGGAAATGTAACCTTCAGGATTGGCCGTTCCCTAAAATATACAGGATCACTGGCTTCAGTCAACCAATTAAGACAGCAAATGTTTACTGAGTCACCGCCTACTCTGAGCCTTGCCCTCTACCATGAGCTACTTAGGGTACCAAAGGCCCAAAATGGTTATTCACATCGCGAATCTTAACAGTGTTGATGGGGAGAGAAGTCGTGGTATTATAACCCACTGTACTATTAAATAAACACGAGTCACTCTCCAAAAGTAAACTACTTACCTGTCCTCTGGCAAACTCCCTCTGTGCAAACGCAAGCTTGTGGGATGATTTATTATCTAACAGGTACCGGGGCGCAAAGATGACCATGCAGGTATCAATATATCGACCTCGGCCTTTCTTGACATCAATACCTACAAATAATAAGAACCACTTCCATGAATTCATCAGACGGAAGAAAATTCATGGTCTGACAAAAAAATAATAGTCTTCAGAATTATTCAGTTTCTCTGAGAACATAATTATGTCACCCAGAGACTCTATGAAGCCTTCCAAGAACGGACTGAAAACAAGGACACTCAAAGTATTATTCTTTATGCCCACGTAGGTCTTGAAAAGTCTCAGTGGCGATCCCAATATCCTCATGATTCCTAGTCTCTCTCTAAAGGGTCCACCATCACAGCACCCACTAAGGCACGAAGGTGTTCTGCCGCAGATCCCTGGGGTCTCCATTTAAGAAGTGGACCACTAAGAAAGTTTATCTAATACGCTTCTGTTTACATCAGAACATAAATTTCCTCCTTGAGAACCTGCCCCTTTTACGTGATATCACAGAAATTTCAGATTATTTAACTGGACACTGCACGGCCTTGAATGCAGCGGACTCTTCTCTAGTACTTTCTTTTAGCCCGCTGCCCAAGAACACAGCTGGAACATAAAGTTAAGTATCATAGGATACGTTCATTCACAAGCTCAATGATTCCAGCACCTACCATATACTGAAAAAAATAGAACAGCAAACAAAATACATACCACAGAAACAAAATCATGATCAATCAGATGGAAATCTCAAAACACTGGATCCCAAAGGAAGAAGGAAGGGAAACAGCACTGAATTATCTTAAAAACTCTGATGACAATTTTAGGGGCGCCTGGGTGGCTCAGTAAGTTAAACATCTGACTTCAGCTCAAGTCATGATCTCACGATTTGTGGGTTCAAGCCCCATGTCGGGCTCTGTGCTGACAGCTCAGAGCCTGGAGCTGCTTCCGATTCTGTGTCTCCCTTCCTCTCTGCCCCTCCCCTGCTCGCCCTCTCTCTCTCAAAAATAAATAAAGACAACCACACTGAGATACCACCTCACACCAGTCAGAGTGGCTAAAATGAACAAATCAAGAGTCTATAGATGCTGGCGAGGGTGTGGAGAGACGGGCACCCTCCTACAGGGGGAATGTAAACTGGTGCAGCCGCTCTGGAAAACAGTGTGAAGGTTCCTCAAAAAACTATCCATAGAACTCCCTTATGACCCAGCAATAGCACTGCTAGGGATTTACCCAAGGGAGACAGAAGTGCTGCTGCATAGGAGCACATGTACCCCAATGTTCATAGCAGCACTGTCAACAATAGCCAAAACATGGAAAGAGCCTAAATGTCCATCACCTGATGAGTGGATCAAGAAGATGTGGTATATATACACAATGGAGTATTACATGGCAATGAGGAAGAATGAAATCTGGCCATTTGTAGGAAAGTGGATGGACCTTGAGGGTGTCATGCTAAGCGAAATAAGTCAGGCAGAGAAGGACAGAAACCATATGTTTGCACTCATAGGTCTAACAGGAGAACAGGAGAAACCTAATGGAGGACCAGGAGGAGGGGAAGAGGGAAAGAGAGTTGGGGAGAGAGAGGGACGCAAAACTTGAGAGACTATTGAATGCTGAGAACGAACTGAGGGCTGAAGGGGAAGGGGGAGGGGGGAAAAGAGTTGGCGGTGATGGAGGAGGGCACTTGTGGGGAAGAGCACTGGGTGTTCTATGGAAACCAATTTGACAATAAACTGCTTAAAAATAAATAAATAAAATTAATAAATAAATAAAGACATTAAAAAAACCTCTGATGATAATTTTAAAAACTACAAACTTTACTGGGATAAATTATTCATCCATTCAGACAATAAACAGAGCAACTGTATTCAGGGCACTAGGCTTATACAGCGATAAACATATTTACAGTTAGAAATAATAAAAAATAATAATACTTATTGAAAATTTTTTTAAGTAGGCTCCATGCCCATGTGGAGCCCAACACGGTGCTTGAACTCACGATCCTGAGATCAAGACCTGAGCTGAGATAGGGTCAGATGCTTAACCAGCTGACTGAGCCGTCCAGGCACCTGTTTACTGACTTCTTAGTGTATGCTACACCTCTACCGAAGGCTCTACGGTTAATTCTCATAACACCTCGTGAGTTTGTATTTTCACTTTCCACTTTCTAGATGAGGGAACTAAGGCATATGAGGAGCTAGGCAACTGCCTAAGGTCAGCCAGCCAGTCAGCCGCACAGCTGGGTCCAGGCCCAGGCACACTGCGCCTCAGGAGCCTGGGTGAGCCTGAGGAGACACACAAGGACCGTGCTCAGCAGTTCACAAAAGGGTCAAGAACCATAAAAAAGGCAGAGATCTTAGGACAGGACAACTCGGGTCCCTGAATGTCCCACCACAACCCCAAATAGACATATTCCAGTCTGCTAACCCGGTAATTCACCGGTACTGGCTTGAAAAATCTGGTGTTGCTTGAACCCAAGGCTTCAAAATACCTAAAAGGCTGAGCAAATCACAAAAACAAAGAGAGTCTGAAACTCTGTATCCAAGAAATGCTAAGTAGTACTCCCACAGGGAGATACGCCCTATCGTTTTTCTGTGTAACATACAGGACAGCGTTGTCAAAAATCAGTATTCATAGCCAGCTGATCTCAACCACTACGAAGTCTGCTGACAACAAATATATTCTTCTTTTTTTTTTCTTTTTTTTAAGCACGCTTCCCGCCGAGCATGAAACCCAGCACGGGCCTGAACTCATGACTGTGAGATCAAGACCTGAGCTGATTTCAAGAGTCAGAGACTCAACGGACTGAACCACTCAGGTGCCCCAGGACATATTTAATTTGAATTATGAAAACAGTCTACTGTATCAATACTCAATTTTTAGGAAAAAAGCAGGCCGTTTTTTGTTCCTTTTTCATCATAGATTGCCTTGGCAAACCCCCAATAAATACCTGAAAAGTAAAAATGTACAAAATCCTTCTTTCTGGAGGTACCTGTAAGGCCAACTGGCAAGGTCCTCCCGGCCTCTTTATCTTGGGACTTTGCTCTTAAGCTTTCCTGACGGGGAGCTAGCTAGCTATCCAATTCTTCAAAAATACTCAAGTGAGAGATTCCACAAATTCCCTTGATAATGCATGCCAAGATCTCATGGCCCTAGGAATTATAAAGTCCTGTTTCAGCCTATCCCTTCTATGCCTTCCTCTGGGGTAACAACAGAATTTCTATCACAGTATTTTTCCAAAAAACACACGCAATGACTTTTAATGAGTGCTCCTCTCGTAAAAGTTTCTATGTGCGCTCGCTGCGTGTTTCTGACTGGAGACCCGTGTCTCCGCAGAGACTCTGTGGTCCCCGAGTGCCGGCCACTTCGGAAGGGCACGAGTTCCAATCCTCCCTCAACCTCCCTCCTGGCATCTTCTAGCCAACCCCTGGTATCTGACTTTAGGAACTGTGTCAAGGTCAGGATATCCCCGTGGACAGCCAAACACAGCATGAAGCAGCCTTTGCCTCTTCAAGAGAGAAGCAAACAGATGCGAAGACAAAGGACAGAGCATGGCGCCCAGCAAACGAGTAAACAAACACACACATAATATAAAGAAAAGAAGAAGAAAGGAAATAAAGAAAGAAGGAAGGAAAGAGAGGGAAGAGAGAAGGGAAGAGAGAAGGGCGAAGGGAAGGGAAAGAGAAATGGAAAGAGAAGGGGAGGGGGGAGGAGGGGGAAGGGAAGGATACCCAGCTGGAGGATCACAGAAAGTTTACTTCTTCTACTAAAAATCTTAATACCCATCTTAAAGAAGACAGCTCCCATGTCTAAGGAGAACGCATACAAATTCATGTTCCAAAAAGAGGAAAAGGAAGCTGGACTTGGAAGAGACTCTTGCAATGTGCCCTCACACACTTAAATATGCCTTTGACCCACCATGGGATTCAGGGTAAACAGCTTCATGACACCACCTCAGTTCTTCCTTCTGTACCGTGACCTTGGTATCTGCACTGTCCAATTACACCTGCCTTTGGTCATGAATGGCTGTTTAAGTCCATGAAAATTAAGTACAACGAGCGGTTCCATTTTTTGGTCACACTCACCACGCTTCGCAGTGATGTACTCTCGCGTGCTTGGCAGCCACGTGTGGCTGGCAGCGGAGTGCTGGGCAGTGCAAAATGGAGCACCGCCGTCATCACGGAGAGTGCAACGGACAGCACGGCTCTAGATGGTTTTCCAGCAGCCAACACTCAACAGTGCTTTCTGAGATCTTTGGAAATTACGTGCTAAAGGAAGGGTACACTGCTAACATTTTAAACCCGAGACGCATTTAAGTCAAACTTAACTCTTCAGAAAATCTTTTGAGTTGAGTGTGCCCGATGGCCAGGAGGCGGGCAGACGCGGCGCCCCTGCTTCCCTCACCACTTTCCACCCCTGAAAGCTTAGCTTGTTTACAGGCTTCTAGTTACTATAACCGCTAAGTGCATTTTATGACATTTTCTGCTTCAAATGCGTGTGCCCCGATGATAATCCCACTTCTGACCCAGACTTGCCCTCTGCATCTGGGCAAGTCACTTAACCTCTCTGCTTCACTTTCAAGGAGAACAATGCTGCTTACCCTCTGAGGGTTTGCAAGTTTTAATGAATGCGTGGGAAATGGTTGGAGGATGAAAAGCATTCTAAGTGTTCCTATTATTCCCATGAAAAACAAGGATTCAAGCCAAACTGATACTTTCCTAACACAGGTGAGTCTGAAACTAAACAGAGCCCCAGACCTCAAAAGGGCAGCGTTTGCGTGGCTCCTGAGATCCCCAGGAGAACAGACCGGCGTTGATGTCAGTCTAGCATTCAGAGAACAGACACCTGACCCAAGGCCAAGGGAGAAAATCAGCACTTGCAGCCAGGCCAAAGCGTCCGGCCGCGTATTCGTCCAAGCCTGAGGTCGTCGGCCCACGGTTCCGACTCTCCCACTGCTCCCCGTGTTCACCCACCGATGTTGTAGATCAGCCCTGGGCGGTTTCCTTGCTGGATGACTTTCAAAGCTCGGACGCCACTGCCGCCATCCAGGGAGAAGCCCTGGCACCAGCCTGGCATGCCTTCGGGGTGGATTCCCTTCCCGATGCGCATCGTGCAGCTGTGGGGCAGAAAGCAGAGAAACGTGTGTTCAGCCACCAGGAAAGTCTCATCTCCCTGTTCCAAGCACGGAGCGCTGCTGTAGCCATCACCCGAGGCCAGAGCTCTAACACTGGCTCTTCCTCCCTCTCGGGGGTTCCCAAACACAGCAGGCCAGTCAAGCAGGGCTCAAAACTCTATCTTCAAGGCAGTCACAGCACCGCGATGCGGGAAATGTACTGGCGTCTATATCTAGACACACTAGGAGAAAATACAATGATTCTACGAGCATAAGTCACAAGGAAAATGCTCCGATACCTTATTCCTCTGAAAAACAAGAATTCAAGGCACACCGATACTCTCCTATCTTGGGTGTTTCAAGGGTTCGTCAAACAGCTGGAATGCACGAGAAAAGTATGTACGTGGCCCTGCACGCACAGAAGTCCAGAAGATGTAGCTAATGGTACGTTCTTTCTCAGGCCTGGTACTACTGCAGCGGCAAAGCATCGTTAAGTGGCCCAGTGTCTCGTCACGGATCCTGGAAACTTAATTCCTGAACGTGCGTTCCGGGACTACCACTAACCTTGGGCGAGTAACTCTCTCCCAGCCTCAGTTTCCTCATCTTAAAGTAAAACGGTATTTTTTCTGCCCTGTCTAATCCACTGGGATGTTGAGAGGATCGAATGTGGTGGTCTACATGGAAACACTTTGGGAACGGCTGAGTTCCCTGGATAAGTAAGACTGTGTCACAAACGTCAAGTCCTGGATCTGACACTGTCAGAATCCTCTCAGGAAAGGCCTGTGACATGGCCTGCTGACTGTGCCGAGTGGCTGTCTGTAACTCCCACCGTGTCCAGCACCCCGGTCAGTGCCCCCGACTCCAGGACCAGCCGAGCCTGCAGCCCTTCCTGGGAGACATGTCTGCGCCCGCTGGTGCGTGGCGCGCCCTGAGCCTCCCGAGGAAGGCTGCTGTCCTCCTCCTGACAGCAAATGGCACGTTAGCGCCATCGGCTGCGCTCAGGTCTCTTCGGAGGAAGGCTCTAAATGAGAAGCCTCCCATAAAGGGCAGAAGGTCAAAACCAAGAACAAAAGGGAATTCGTGCTCCCGCCGTGTGTTCAGAGGCCAGGGCACCTAACTCTCACAACCGGTGCTCTTCCCGGCCTTTAAACGTGCAATGAGGGCCCTGAAATTGCACTGTTTATGTCAAGGGGAAAAGAGATGGACTCTAAAACTTCACACAGAACGACCTGGACTGAGTCACTGGGGCCGATGTTTTACCAAGGGGCCAGGCCGTGTCCCCTCTGATGCCAGCCCCCGCTGCCTGCGCGGAGGGCTCTGCGCAGGAGAAAACCGGGCCGAGGACCGTGGGGGCTCTCTTCATTGGCAGGGTTATGAATAGAACTGCTTCAATACATGTAAAATAAAACTAGCTTTCATTATAAACCCACCAAATGGTTTATTTTCAATATCAAATGACACCGAAATTAGATCCCCAAAAATCCCATTAGGTCATGGTCCTACTCCCCCGCCAAGTCAGGATTGTTATCTACAGTATATTTCTACTTACACGGATACACGAGAGCCTTTGCTAATTTCTTCCCTCGCCTAGGAGCTTACTTCCCCTATCCATAAATTACTGTACTCACAGGTTGGGCTGCTCTTTGTCCGCGTAGCAGAATAAGAGAGGGCTCAGGCTCCGGGCCAGCTCGTGCTCCTCGAACTGGCCTGCGGTGTCTGTCTTTGCATTGTCCTGTCTGAAGATCAGCGGCAACCCTTTAGGAAGGAGGGGAGAGTGGACATCAACCCCACCCGGTCTGTGCAAGACAGATGTGCATGGTAAAGGGGAAAAGATTCGTCACGGGGGAGAAGAGTGAAAACTGAACTTATTTCGTGGGCTCAGTCTGCTGTCTGACAGGACGAGCTTGACCGTGATGAAGCACTTATGGAAGCAGAATTTCATCAGCTTAGGCTGCTGAAGTCATCTGTTTGCATTGGCTCCACTCGGCTAGCGGAGCAAATAAATCCGAATTCCCATGACAGACGCCGAAGGCCCCGCTGAGCAGCCGCTGGACGTACCTGTTTTGTTAATCAGCCAATAGGGAGCAGAAATGAAGATCTTCAAGGATCCTTCCGCTCGACACACGATGCGGATGGTGAGGTTCAGCTGCCGCCGGTTGATGTCGTAGAGCCGCATTCTTACCATGTAGTTCTGGGTTCCCGGGGGAATGAGCAACTCTTTACAGAGTGGAAAGTTCTCCAGTGATACCCCTGAGGAAGATACAAGCTACTGTCTTCCCGGGTTCTCACCTTCGTTTGTCCAAATAGCCCAACGCCCAACAAAACTGGATGCTTTTTGGAAAAATCAGGAACTACACTTGTAACTGGCAAAAATGTCATCAGAATGGCCATTTCCCCTGTGCTGGGGTGAGATGAACACGAAGCAGACCAGACAGCCTGGAAGGTACATGAGCGTCTGAACTGAACCATCAGAAGGATGGAAATACCAAAACCCTACCAATAACAGCGATGATTACTGTGGGCTTCCTCCTCGTCAGGCCCTGCGCTGGGCACCGCAAATGCAGTACAGGCAAGTCCAGGGTAAGTTAAGGTTTCTCCAGCCGCACTGGCTGGCTTCCAGTCCCCAGTCTGTCCTCACCAGCTGTGAGACATGGGGAAAACGCGTCTGCCCAATGGGCAGAATACCAGTAGGCCCGTTGCGGGGCTGCTGTTAAAGGTGACAATCCAGGTGCAGCAGGACCGGGAAGGTAAGAGTGCCGGGCGTGTGCACGCTGGTGGGGGGGGGGAGGGGGGGACGCTCCACTTTCCACAGGGGCCAGGAAACACTGTGGGAGAGGCTGCCGCGGTTCAAGGACTGTGAGGTTCCACGTCTATAAAATGGGGATAACAGCGGCCTGCCTGAGACAGGGACAGTTCGATGGAATGAGGGGACACAGTGAGACCGCTCAGGAAACTGTCCAAACACAAACATCTATGTCATTATCCTTTCAACGTGTCTAAAACAACCTTAAAGAAACATATATCCTGGGGCACCTGAGGGGCTCAGTCAGTTTGATCTCCGACTCTTGGTTTCAGCTGAGACCATGATCTCACAGTCTGTGGGACTGAGCCCCATGCCAGGCTCTGCACTGTCTCCCTCTCTCTGCCGCTCCTCTGCTCATGTGTGCACTCTCTCTGTCTCTCAAAATAAATAAATAAACTTAAAAAAAACACCACACTATTCCTTTAAGTGCTGTAAATACAATGACTCTTGACTTTGACTTCATCTATCCCTAGAGCTGAAAATCACCAAGTGCGTGAAACACCCCAGACCTCAATTTCTTCGTTGGTAAACACGCCAGTAACTAGTGCTGTCAGGATTACGTGAGACGGCGGGCGTGAAAGCCCTTGATGTGGCGCTCGGAGTAGAGCGTGGGCCAAACATTTCCCCCTCTCCTGAAAGGAGGAGAGACGTAGGATTTTGCACATTTTACAGCCAGGAAAAAGCATGGTTTGAAAAGATGAAATGGCTCCCTACTGAAATCACATCATAGGGGCGTCTGGGTGGCTCAGTCGGTTAAGCCTCCGACTTTGGCTCAGGTCAGATCTCACGTTCGTGGGTTTGAGCCCCGCGTCAGGCTCTGTGCTGACGGCTAGCTCGGAGCCTGGAACTTGCTTCCGATTCTGGTCTCCTTCTCTCTCTGCCCCTCCCCCTCTCATGCTCTCATGCTCTGTCTCTCTCTGTATCAAAAATAAATAAAACATTAAAAAAAATTTTGAAATCACATCATGTAATCAATGCAAGTAAAAAGGCTCTGTTGAGTGCTTCCTCTGTAAACCTTTTGATCTGTTCAGGTTTTTTTCTTTTGATACTTTTCTAAGAAGCTTTTTTATTTCCACTGCATAAATCCTTTGAGCGGGCTTATTGAGATAGCATATGTGTGACACTTTCTCTAAAATGTTTACCAAATGATCACGAAATACAGGCATTTCCATGGCATCACCACAGACGATCAGATGACCGTCTGACGAAGCCCTTACCCAGCTCTATGTTCTGGGAGGTGTCGGCGGTGTGGAGGGCCACCTCCTTCCCAGGCTTCAGGGTCCCGGTAATTGGCATTCCTTTCACGTAAAAGTCAAGTTCACAAGGTAACAAATTGCAGATGACCACGGTTGGCAGGAGGTATATGGTATGCCCGGGTTGTCTGAAGATCTGCTTTGCACTGTCAGAAAATATGTTTGAGGGCATATAATCTGGGTAATTCTCCTTCTTTATGGCCACACAAAACCTATGAAGACAGAGCAGTGGAAAAACCATCAGCGTGAATAAAGAACTTTAATTTTTCTTCCTTAGTGGAACGTGAGAAAACACTGAACCGGTATTTACAATTTTCGATCTCAAACACATTTTACTGAAGTATAATTAAATCACAGTAAGGTGTGTAATTTTACATGTTGTTTGGTGAGTTTTGACAAATATGTATACCTCGTTAACCGCGACCCAACACCAGTTATAGAATCTTTCTCACTCCAGAAAGTTCCCTCCTATCCCTTTCCAGGCAACATCCTCTCCAAATAAAGAAGCAACTACTGCCTGATACTTATCACTCATTTGTTGGTTGAGCCTTTTCTTGAATTGCACGTAAATGAAATGATACAGGAGAGGCTACTCCCTGTGTCTGGCTTTTTTGTGTGTACAATGAAGTTGCTACAGGGTGCAGCCACACTGCTGTATGCATCAGTATCTGATCCACATGCCAATATATGAATACACCATTTTTTATCTGTTCATCATTCTGTTGACAGCTGGCTGGGTCGCACCTCCAGAACACTTTAGCGAGAATGGAAATCCTAACAACTTTTTGTCTTCCAATCCATGAACTTTGTTATCTTTCCACTTAGTTACTGGGTTTTCTTTAACATCTCTTGGCAACGTTTTGTCACTTCTAGCATCGAAGGCTGGCAGGTAATTCCTTAGATTGATTCCTGGGTAATTAATGTTTTCTGGTGCTACTGTTAAGTGGTGTCTTTTTTAAATCACATTTCCAATTGTTCAGGGCTAGAATATAAGAATCGATTGATTCCTAGAGGTTGATCTTAAATCTTGAAATCTTGATAAATGTATTAGGCCTCATAATCTTCCTATGGAGTCCACATTTCTCTCCATACATGATTGTGTCATTTGCATATAACAAGTTTTAGTTCTCTTCAGACCTTTAAGCGTTTTCAATTTCTTACATACTTATTTGTCCCTATTGCAATGGCTAGGACTGCTACTGCAATGTCAAATGAAGTCCCTGCTTCTTAATCTCAAGGAATAAAAGGTCAAGTATGATGGAAGCTGCAGGTTTATGACAAATGCCCTTAAGCAGACGATAAAAATTCCCTTTGGTTCCCAGTTTGCTGAACATTATCATGAATGAGTGTTGTATTATATCACATGTTTTTTGTTTGTTTGGCATTTAATGAGATCATCTGATGGGTTTTTCTCTTTTAGTCTTTTAGGTTAATACAGTAAATTACATATTTCAATTTTCAAAAAGTCTTACATTCCTGGAATAAACTTCACTTGCTGGATTTCTATTTGGTAATACTTTGTTAGGAATTTTTGCATCTCGTGTGGGAATACTGGATTGTAGTTCTTTTTTTTTTTAAATAACATCTATGTCAGTTTGGGTATTAGGTATATTCTGGCCTCATAAAATGAATGAGGAACTGTTCCCTCCTCCCCTGCTTTCTGAAAGAGTTTACATAGAACTGGTATTATTTCTTCTTAAAATGTCTGGTAGAATTCACTAGTGGAGCCACATGGGCCTAGAGTCTTCATTATGGGAAAGCTTTTAATTGAAAATTAAGTTTCCTTAGAACTACCCTATGACCCAGCAGTTGCACTACTAGGTATTTTTCCAAGGGATACAGGTGTGCTGTTTTGAAGGGGCAGATGCACCCCAATGTTTATAGGAGCGTTATCAATAATAGCCAAAGTATGGAGAGTCCAAATGTCTATTGACAGATGAATGGATAAAGAAGATGTTAAGCTTAACATATATATATAATATATATACAGAAACATATTATATATATACACACAATACACACACACACACACACACACACACACACACACACACACACACACACTGGAGTATTACTCAGCAATAAAAAAAATGAAATCTTTCCATTTGCAACTATGTGGATGGGACTAGAGGGTATTATGCTAAGCGAAATTAGTCAGAGAAAGACAAGTGTTATGTGACTTCACTCATATGAGGACTTTAAGATACAAAACAGATGAACATACGGGAAGGGAAGCAAAAATAGCGAGGGGGACAAAAGAGAAGAGACTCCAATATAGAGAACAAACACAGGGTTGCTGGAGGGGTTGTGGGAGGAGAGATGGGCTAAATGGGTAAGGGGCGTTAAGTAATCTCCTGAAATCATTGCTGCACTGTATGTTAACTAACTTGGATGTAAATTAAAAAATAAATGATTTTTAAAAATTGAATTACTTTAACAAATATTTGGCTACTTCTTTGTGCCAGTTTTGGTAATCTGCATTTGTTAAGAAATGTGTCATTCCAGGATTCAAGGGTGGAATTTATCAGTATAAAATTGTTCACAGAATCTCCTTTTAATCCTTTTAATGTCCGTAGGATCTATAGTAATGTCTCCTCTTTTCCTGTTTTACATGGTAATTCGTGTTTTCTTTCTTTCCTCTTTTATCAGTCTTATAAGACATTTACCAAATTTAGTAATCTTTTCAAAAAGCCACTTTGACATTGTTGCTTTTCCCTATTGTTTGTTTTCTATTTCTTTTGAGTCCCACGCATTTTTGTCATGTCCTTTTCCTATTTCTAATGTATTTTGGTTTCTACCTTCATGTAGAGGCTTAGATCATTGACTCTACATCTTCCTTATTTTCTAATAAGAGCATTAAAATTAACATTTAAGATGATGGTGGAGGGCACTTGTGAGGAAGAGCACTGGGTGTTGTATGGAAAACAATTTGACAATAAAATATTATGGAAAAAAAAAGATTAAACTTTCTCAAAATAAAACAACTCTATATTTTTCTCTAGAACTGCTTTTGCTGTATCTCCCACATTTTAATGTCTAGTTTTTATTATCTTCAGTTCAAAATATTTTTGATATCCTTTGTGATTTCTTTTTTGACCCCTGGGTTATCTAGAAATGTACTGTTTAATTTTCTAAATATTTAGGGATCTGAGGGGCATCCTATTGTTACTGACTCCCACCTTAATTCTATCATGACCATGATATACCGTGTATGGTTTCAATTCTTTTACTACTTATTGATCTTTGTGTTATGGCCCAGTGGATGGTCTCTCCTGAGGGCTGCTGCACACATACTTGAAGTGAATGTACAGCCTGGAGTCGTTGGTGAGTGTTTTATGAATGTCGGTTATGACAAGCTGACTGGCATACAGCGCTGCTCAAATCCTTTCATCTCTTTACTGTTTTTATTGTGTAAATCACGGACAGAGAAGTGTGAAAACAGTACGGTTATGGCTGCGTATTTACCTATTTCTCCTTTTTCAGTCTGTTAACAATGGCCAGTCTGGGTAAAGGGCATACTGGAATTCTTTACATTCTTCTTGTACCTCTTCTGTGAGTTTACAGAGAAAACTATAGCCAAGGAAAGTCAGTGCCAGGCACATGAGCCTTCCTCCAAATTCCTGATATCCATCATATGAAAACTCCTAACCTGAGGATTTTGCTTCTTAATTTAGGAATGGGAACTGGCCATTTTTCTTCCCTCTCTACGTGTCCTGTGTCCTCTCTTTATGCTGAAGCACACAGACCAGTTTCCGATCACACACGTATGTGTGAGTGGTGTGTTGGTTCGTTATTAGATGAGAAGCCCCACCCCCACCCGAGATGACCCCTGAATCTTCATCAAACACAAGAACTCAAGGAATAAGAACTTTAGGATTTTAGGGGCGCCTGGGTGGCTCAGTCGGTTGAGTGTCTGACTCTTGATTTGGGCTCAGGTTGTGATCTTGTGGTTCGTAAGTTCGAGCCTCGTGTTAGGCTACGCACGAACGGTGCACAACC